>JAGXCT010033852.1:86875-122557 GCA_022495035.1 Philopotamus ludificatus | reverse complement strand
TATGTACTTAGTTAGTACATATTAGTATATGTACGTAGTTAAGTACAATTTTTGTAAGGAACATATGTAAGTTGACGAGAGAACCATTATCCTATCATCCCATGGACCTTGCTAGTAATAAGTAAAAAGTGGTTTGAAGATATTCCTTGATCAACGTATCGCTTTTTACAGACCATCATGGAGAGAAACATGGAAGGTAAACGATGGTTGAGAAGAAAGAACCTGTCGTGGCTTTGCAACATCCGTAAATGGACCGGGTTGGAGAGCTTCATAATTGTTGCAGCTCGCAAAAAATAGGGCAACCGAGAAAAGACAAAGATAATGAGAATGTCTACAGCCGAAAACGGACGAGGCACTTGAAGAAGAAGAAGAAGAATCGACCCAATGAGAGGTTTTTGTAGAGCTAACACCAAAAAAGCTTGTCAATTTGATAGAATGTGAAGGTTTTTTCACTTTTTTCTTAGATTTGAAGGCTGTTGTATACCTTGAGTTTTTTTACACTAGATCGTACAATCATGATGAGTACTAACTCTAAGCTCTACTGCATTTTCGTGAAGCAATCTTAAGAAAACTCCATGATTTCAGACGAAATCATTAATAGTTATTGCAAGATAATGAACCTTCTCATAATTCATTGCTTGTTCGTAAATTTTTGTCAAAAAAGTAATGCCTCAGCCTCCATATTCACTCAGCATGGTGACCTGGACTATTTACAATTTTCTAAGATAAAAAAATCATAAACGGACGACGTTTTTCTAACATTGTGACATTAAAAACAGAAAACATACCAAAAATTCGGTAGTTATTAATTAATATATAAATGTGATTTTATAAAACGATATATATAGAACTATTGCGAATTTACCATTAGAGTTAAATTGCATTTCGATGTCGACATTAACAAAGCTGTTGTAATAAATTTCCATGTTGAATATTCCGGGATGAAGGATGGCTCAATAAATCAGAATCAATCAAGTCGAATAATTCGGTTCGAGTTGTCTCTTTGTTTGGATGAAGAGGAGGGAAGTTGCTTTATAATTTTAATGCTATTGAATCGATACCGATTTGATTCGGAAGGAATGTCCCAAAGACATATAAAATTTACCACTATTCATCGCATAAATCGTTATTTTAACACTTTTGTTGATAAAAATGCTTATCCATTATATAGAGATTGTTTATAATTACATGTGTAGCATAATATTGTGTAGCATATGGAATTTTGCAAGTAACCACCGTAGCAATCAATGGCCATTGTCGCGTACAACATTGCAGAACAAATTTTCTGTGTGTAGCACAAAGCGTTGAACGCGAAGGAGAATTTGCAACACAATACTCCAAACAATATATTGTTCTAGAATATTAATAAAATATTATGTATGTAAATCGCATTCAATACCGATATTTCAGCTCGTTATCATATACACAGATTATAAAATATACATATATTAAGTCACTCCTTATCGCATTTATCGTGGAATTAGAATCAAATCTGAAAAAGCTGGTAAAATTTACATGAAATAATTATAACAGAGGACGAATTCATTAAATTTGGATTATATACAATGGAAATAATAGTTTTTTTTATAAGTTTTGACATCTCAAAACATTGGAAAACGAAAACTTGACAACACGTGGTCTGTATTTCGGAATTAAAGAAAGCGAGAGCTTCTGTAAAGAAGTGAAATTTAGTAATTTCGATACACCATACCATGAAGAAAAAAGTGGAAAGTAAACGATGGTAGGGTAGAACGAAGCTGTCTCGACTGGACCGGTTTAGAAGGCCCAAAATTGTTTCAGCTCGTCAAAAATAGACTTAATTATGAAGAAGAGATAAGGATCAATAGATTGCCTTCTTCAGAAACGATTTGAAACAAGCGAATCAAGATCTCATCTCACTTATAGTCATGATGTAAGAATTTGAAGTAACAGATCCAAATAGATTATCCATACTACGAGTGAGAAGAGCTTATTCATTCTGTTGTTGAGCACTTTTTCGAGTCTGATATTTTTTATGATATTGATCTCGCTAGTATTAGTACCAGAAGTAGATATAGAAAGCTGAAGAAGTCGTCTGGAAACGCGCTGCTCTTAAGTATTATATTGAGAGCACACCATGGATCAGTTCTGACACATGATACAGAGTTTATGGCGTGGAACATGACTTAAAGATGTTCTCCAACTTGAAAATGAAAGAGTGTGAGCAAAAGAAATCTCGAGATCAATATCTAAAACTAGTACACGTGGGTAGCTTGTTTTAGCATCAACCCAAGTGAAAATTCTGGAGAATAGGCTACATCGGACTATCCATGTGTATGAGATAAGAATTTTCTGAGGATGGTAGTCGGAGATGCATATGAAGATTGCGGCGAAGAACCATTGTTTAGTAAGAACTTGAGAATCTGCAGAGTTTAAAATAACATGATCCTTTGAATATGGCTCATGAAGAACTGATCTTAATCTAATGCTACAAGACAGTCGAGAAGATCTAACCATCACAAATAAAATAATAGATGAACGCTTAAATAATGTAATGAGTCGTTTTTAATATTTTTGGAAGAATAAGGAGCTATGAAGAGCCAGAACACTATGCAAGCTGATTCCTCTTGGCACCCGATATGACCTTAAATCAAATACGAATCGGATATAGAAGAGTTTAGATAACCTGGTGGACAACTATCGCAACTCTGGGCACAATGATGAGTTGGACGCGTTCCTCCCAGAGTTTGGGAGGTGGATGAAAGAAGCCCAGAATCCAAATAGATTGCATACTGTACTCCTGGTGGTAAAGATCAGCATTGGGTTAGAAGGCCATTTAAATGAAGCGAAGTATACACAGCGTAAAAGAAAGATCTCAACAGCGGTTAGAATACGTCGTCCTTTATAATCTGGGGATCAGCATCTACAGTAGGGGTGAGCAACCAGCGGCCTTTCAAAGATTTTATATTTTGCTTTTTAAAAATTCATACAGTCTCATTCTACCCTAGCCCTATCTTGCATTCTCATTATACCCAATACGTAATTATAGTCTCCAAGATATTCGAGTCAAGATATTGATGAATTCTTCGACAATACTTTGACATTTGTTTTAAAAATAGTTATTCTCACTCGCATCCGGTACGGAGCGAAAATAAACATCGCTCGCCTGACAACTGCAGCGAATATTAAGAATATAAGTTAAAAATTGTCTGGTAAGAAATAATTTGAGTTCATCATTCAGTGTTTGTATTATCATAAGGTTTTTTACATACAACATTTTTAAATTTGTAGCTGGCCCGTTGTAAAAA
This sequence comes from Philopotamus ludificatus, assembly GCA_022495035.1. Classification (NCBI taxonomy): domain Eukaryota; kingdom Metazoa; phylum Arthropoda; class Insecta; order Trichoptera; family Philopotamidae; genus Philopotamus; species Philopotamus ludificatus. The sequence continues at coordinate 119,270 of JAGXCT010033852.1, read as the reverse complement.
AAGGTTGCTCACCCTTAATCTACAGCGAGTAATACGGTGATTTGCTTATGGAAAGACCTGGCCCTCAAGTACATAGGAAGATAAGAGAAAGACGAAGAAGAAGAAGGTGTCCGTTACTCAGTATTGACCTGATCCACAATCTTTAAAATTAAGTGAAGTCATTGTTGAACATTGGTTGGTTCTTTGGTCAATCATTTCTGCGTATAATATGGCATTGATAGATGCGTTAAAGGATGTTAGCAAACTCTGATCCATCGATCTTCTCAATAGCTTACTCCAAGGATGGATATATCAATAGAATGATTCTATCTTTCCATGTTTAATAATAATTATCGCATCGTTAAATTGTATAGACCTCTAGAACTTCTCAGAAATTCGCCAAGATGAACTGCAATGCCAGATAAAATGGTCCGAGCACCATTCCGACGTCGCAATACGCGTCTCTCGGTAAGTGATTGAAATTGTAATGACGATCCTCGAGAGCGTCGCCGGATAATCGACTGCCACGCTCCACCAGATGAGCTCGGATCCAAACTTGCGTCGAAATTCCGTCGCAGACGCTCTCAATACAGATAATAAGTTCTTAGGGCCGTGTCAGACTTTGCAAATTGCCCCAGCCGAGCCGTGTATCGAGCGCCGGGCCGAATATATTCACTCGACGAAAAATCCCCGCAGTTTGCTGACGTCACCGGAGGATCGGGCAGGCGACAGACTCCGTGTCCAGATTTGTCCTTGTCTACCTTCATCTTCCTCCGCTGCTTTATCACTCTTCGCGTTATTATCGTGTGTACCATTATTGCCTTAATGGCGCATCGTCAAGCCGTAATTCGTTAAGCTGTGGCAATTTATTTAACCACTGGCTGTATCGGCCGCAACATAATAAATTTCATAGCGCTATATGGCGCAAACGAAGTATCGTGCGCCATATGGCGCGCGCGAATTATTTAACAATACACCTAAGCCTCGTATAACACGGTTTTATATAACACTGGCTAATAAATTGTAAAATATTTTTGTATAACACGCGTTAAATAACATGGTTTCAGAAAAAAAAACAATAATTAAAAATTCATTAACATACTTGATTTGTACGGCTATGGTAATGACAAATCATACTGAACATATCGAGATAGTAGAGGATGGTTTGAAAATTTTAAGAAGCGATTCTCACTACATAATATAAAAAGAAGAAGAAATTGCGCCGGCTGACAGAGAATCTACCCAAAAAATTATTCTCGTAATTCGCCGAAATTATAAAAAATAAAGGCTACACACCAGACCAAATATTTAATCCGAACAAAACGGGATTGTACTGGAAAAGGATGCCTCATCAAACCTACATATTAAAAATCGAAAAAAATGCGAAGGGATTTAAGGTAGCGAAAGAAAGAATATCTTTATTCTTATGTTCTAATTATTCTGGAGAATTCATAATAAAGCCATTGTTTATTAATCGGTCTTTAAACCCCCGAGCACTGAAAGGTTGTGACAAAATTAAATTACCTGTTTATTGGAGAGCCAATGAAAAGGCTCGGACCACGAGTATTATTTTTAAGGATTGGTTTTACAAATGTTTTATACCTGATGCAGAAGCTTATATGAGGAAAAAGAATGTTGATTTTAAAATAATATTGATACTGGACAATGCACCAGGACATCCGATTTAAAACATCCTAATGTTGAACTATTATTTTTACCACCAAACACTACGTCTATGATCCAGCCTTTGGGTCAAGGAATAATTTCAATATTTAAAGTGTATTCAACAGTCACCACAAGCTTGGAAAAATTGTTTTATTCAAAATTGGGTCGATATTGTTTCTGTATCTGTTAAAAAAATAAACCAATCTTTCTGGGAAAAGCTGTGGCCAGAAGTAGTTCCACCAATAGAAGTTGAATACCAAAAGACAATTAACATTTGTCGTTGTGCTGGGTTGGAAAAGGATTTGATGATATGGATATTCAAGATGTCGAAGAAATATTGGAGGATCGCATGTTGAATGAAGAAGAATTGGTTGAAATTTTGGGTGAACTACGATAATTAATGACTCGGAAAACAGTTGTAGCGAAGTAGCTACGCTTTTCACATTAAATACAATAAATGACAGCTTAGGATTGGCTGATAAATTAGAACATTTTTTTTTATAGAAAATGATCCTATAACGAAAAGAAGTCTGAAGTTCAAGAGGAAATTAAAATAAATCTTGGCCCCTTATAACGATATATGTAAAGATTTATAAAGCAGACAATCGCTGATTACAGAATATTTTAAACTCACGACGATGAAAACTCACAACCGATCTCAAAAAAAGTCGAACATATGGAATTGTTAGCGATGATGAATGAATGATCTATTATATGTTTTTTTTTCAATAAATACGTAAATGTATATTGTTTCGATTATTTATTTAAATAATATTAACTAACTTAGATTTTTTTTTGGTACGCAAACCCTAATTTTGTATGAACTTGAACCCTGTATAACACGGATTTGTATTACACGGTGTTTTTTTTAAAGCATATGACTGTGTTATACGAGGCCTTGGTGTATTTATCAATTTTTTTTTTAATAAATTATATCGCGGGAAAATAAGTTGTTCCATTATACTGAAAGCTCTCGTCATATTTTATGGAATATAGATGGCATATGGTTTTCGGGGCTCACAGCAGTTTGATTTATGCGACAGCACCTGAAAAAGTGGATGGGGGCCGGAGGGATTGTGATGGACTTGTGAAAACTTGGATAAAAAACCGTATAATATGATTAATGTTTACACCGCGGTTGTATTTCACGAGAAATATTACGCTCTCGCCTGAAATTTAAAAAAAAAATATTGCGTAATTATAAACACGGTATGAAATTGAAGCGGCGAGGAAATGAGTTGGGAGCTGTAGATCAATAGGGGCCAAGATGGCAGACATTAAGGAGGACAGACAAAAAGCAAATAAGCTCAGGGGGGAAGTGTGACAGTGCGAAAAGTGATGGCGGAAGGAAGTTGCAAAAAAAGTGTGGATCCGAAAAAAAAAATACATTTTACACCACTCCGCCGAGAGATGTTTTAAAGGAGAAAACTTTTTACTGCCATTTCCGCCGAATGTAAAACTTTATGGTCGCATTGTAAAATGTCTTTTGTGACATATGGCGACTACGTTCTTATCGCTTGATGATATTTTTTATTAAGCTTCGACGCAAAACCTTCAATTGCCATTTAATTGAGTAGCACGGAAGAGGGTTGCGGTCCACGATCGCCGCTAATGCTGCCGAGTCTTAAGGGCTACGCACTCTCACAAAGGTCGTGGAGCCCCCAACGTCGAGTATAATGGCCAACTATTACGCGGTGTTAATGTTTGTCGCGAAAATAATTCATCAACTTCAGCGTTAATGTCTAAGATTGGCGTCTGTGTCAGTAATGGACGTCGGGAGCCGCGATTTCGCAATGAAACATGCATCGATCGTTGTTGTATATTGCGGAGACCATTTTATATATTTTCAGTGGCCTGGAAATGACAGGTGCTTTGTCCGATGGGCTTCTGGTTGATCGAGCCGGAGGCCTGCCCGGCAAACAGGGACCGTTTGTGAATTAGCTCGGAAAGTGCAATTAATCAAAGTGTTGTCCGGTAAACTGTCGACATGGCCATTGTTCCCTGACCTGGGTCAGAGAATGTCCTCGTTCCGCCATATTGACACGTTGCTGTGGAAATCACTCTGCAGCCTTCGTACCACGTGTGTCAACACGGCAATGTCAACAGCTGACATAATGTCGCACGGACAAGAGATCGGACAATACACAAGAAGAAAAACGGTATGATATTTCAATGTATTCACGATTTTTGGGCGATGTCTAAAATACAATTTAAAAAGTTATACAAAATGTTTGTTTCAATGAAGTTGGCAACACTGCGCTGCCCTCAAATATACCATAGTTAAAAATAAAATACGACCATGTCCTTGTTAAATAATAGTATTGATCCATTTTTTAATCCGAAGTGTAACAGCGAATACAAGCAAATTATCATTAAAATAATTAAATAAGAGATAATAACTAGGCTGATCAAATTTTTTTTTATTAACAGTTTTGCATTATTTAATGAGGGAAATTCTTTTATACCAGGGGTGAGCAATCCGCGGCACGGGGGCCGCATAGGGCCCGCCACACTATCTCGTGCGGCCCTCCAAAGATTTTACATTTTGACTAAAGGCGTGTCGTCTATATCTGAAAAATAATTGACTTGAAAAATAAAAACAACAATATTCGTTTCTGTAGCCACAGGCGCGATGTTTTTCTCGCTCGCATCCGTAACGATGTGCCAAATGCGAGTGAAACGAATACTAGTGACACGTGCCACGAGAATATCAAATAGACCTGGATCGGAACGGCTAGGTTAATGACAAGTTTGGCATTGCCATTAGTTGATATAAATTAAGATTACCCATAAGTAATGTCAATGAAATTCAAAGCAATTTTTCTTATACTTTATTTAACTTTTCTTATATAAAATAATTTCCCATATTATCTATAACCTTCTGCCACCTTTTTTTCAAATCATCCATGCCCTTCTTGTAAAACTCTGCGGGTTATGACTGAAAATAGTCTGTATTTACCTCTTCTAAGGAATTGAAATTTTGATCTCTTAGAAAATGTTCCATAGAACGAAATAAGTAAAAATCAGATGATGCGGGATCCGGCGAGCATGGAGGATGCAACAAGGTGACCCATCCCAGATCCTGAATTTTTTCACATGTCAATTTTGCAACATGAGGTCGCGCGTGAATGCGTGTAGGATCCAAACAACTTATTTTTTAATCTTTCCCAACTTCTTTAGGATCCTCTGAGTACTGGACCAGGATGTACCGACCTTTTCCGATAATTTTTCAATAGTTAGCATAGGGTCGTCTTCGATTGCAGAATTCACGGCTGCTTCATCCGCCGACGAGTCATCCACTTCGAAGCTCGTTTTTCAAACACAAAACACCAGATTAAAATTTTTTGAACCATCGCTGGCATTTCTTGATTTCCAATATGTCACCGTAAATCTCAAAAATATCCTTCGTAGCCTCCGTCGCTTTCTTTTTCGAATGATATTGAAGAAGTATACAGCTCCGCAGATGTTGCTCCGACGGACACATCTCTCCCATTGTCGTCAGAGGGACAAAGAAACCGTTTTTTTGTATTAAGGCCACGATCAAGAAGCCGCTACACAAGTTCGTAAACACGTTCTTACTGCCTAACAGACCGAAGGAGACTATTTTAAAGATGGCGCATCGAAAAAACGACATTACTTATGGATACCCCTAATATTTCCAGATATAAACGACAAACTCGCACGCAGTTTTCTAACCGTACATCATTTAATCTCGATCAATGATCGCTTTCAGTCAAAATGTAAAATCTTTGAAGGGCCGCACGAGTAAGCGTGGCGGGCCACATGCGGCCCGCGGGCCGCAGGTTGCTCACCCATTATATAAATGGTGAAAATATTTTTTTTATACTATTGGATAAAATTGGATCGATGGCACATGTTTCAATTAAAAACATGGGATACAAAAAACGGGTAAAGAAAACTCGCGAATTTTATTGACGCCAGCTGTATCAATAATTATTATATTTATTTTAAAAATATCTTTGAAACTAATATTGCCGAAAGTCTGATACGACTTTAAATGTTCCAATACAATATTTAACATTCCCAATATTTAGCGTGTCAGTATTGGACGAGGTCGCGATCGCTGTTGGACACTACCATGGTTTCACAGATCCTACGGAACTATAAGGAGCCCAGGCCGCTATCCGTGCCGATTCGGTGACGGATGCGCTATCGGAGGTGGCCGTAGCATCCAAATAGATGGTAAATTAAATACGAATCGGCCCTAATTACGTCCGATTATTATTGTTACAATTCGCGAGTTGATAACTCAGCTCCCTATCTTATGGCTGGCGACCTGACACGTATTCGAAGAGCCTTAACTTGGAGGACAACCATCGTGGTCTCAGGATTAAGACGGACGCACCTCTGCTGGTGCTAGACAGGTGGATAGAACAAGCGCAGAACCGGCAGAGAAAGTTCTGAATTTCAGTAGCTCATCTCGAATTATAGCAACATTTTTTGCATTTTCCGAAAAAAAAAACATAACGACCGAAATAAATTTAAATATAATGTATTTGAATTCTATAACACCGTGGAATGTAGTAGCCAATTTAACTTTTATAAAAGAAAGGCGAAGTCACATAAAAATTAATAACTCAGTTGTTTCATGAGTTTAATTGTCCCCGATTTTGCTCCTAAAATATGATCACCAGACGGTACAGATTTTGTAAAATAACGCTGAAATCAAGACGTATAAATATTTTTTTTTCAATAATTAAAAAAATATACTTCAATCACGATATAGAATTTCAAACAAAGGAAAAAGATCGCCGATTTTTTTGAAATCCTTATTGTGATGCTGTTTTTTCCAATATTCAAAGCACTTTAGCTCATTAGGCTTCTTTATCTCTTCAATAGCAAAATGTCATCCTTTTATGTTATATTTCACCCTCTGAATTATTAAAAAGTCGCTGGGGAACATATCCGACGAATTCGAAGTCGAAAGAGAAAATAATCATACAATATGGCTACCATGTCAAGATACGTCATAAACAAGTGTACCAAAACAAAAAAAGATAATTGGTCAAATACAATCTGCGAAATTAAGAAAATCCGATTATATGTATGTGAATATATGTATATTCGATGGGGTCTATTCTCGAATAACCCTTTTAATATAAATACTATATGTCACAAACTTTTTGCACTTGTCTAAAAAAGTCTATAGAATAAATGTTATAAATAAACATTGACCTTTATGGTCTGCAATTGCGGAAAAAAAATAATATTCACTGCTGTTGCCACGCTTTTTTTTGGCTCGCATCCGGTATGATGTGCCGAGTGCGAGTGAAACATACGAGTGACACGAGCTGCGAGAGCCTAATCTGCGGCGAGACATCGCCGAGTGCGCTTGTCATTTACGCGTCATATGGATTAATAAAAATCCAGAATATCGACCAAATTATGAAGCACATCATGAATAGCTATTTTTTTGCTTAGAATAATCCATTTAAAAAAAACTATGAAGAATTCTACTATATACGTAGTAAATAATACTATATACGTAGTAAGTAATACATACAAATTACAAAGAAATGTACAGTCAACCCTTCTATAGCGCTCTCTCACGTGCGAAGTTTATGTGTATGCAATTATCTCATATGTATTATTAGGTAACAAAAAAAACTATATTTCTGTAATATTTTCAGATATATTAAGCACAATCCCACGCTGTTGTCATTAGAGCATAATAGCGATAAGATCAAATGTCAGAGAGCAAGAAAAAATATGAAACACGTAACGAATTCTCGATAATCCTCCATTTATTCCTTTAGGATTCGTATTTATAGCTTCGACAAATTATACACAAACACATTAGTTTCTTATGTGTACGTGTGTATATGTGGATTCTGTGACGTTATTTGAGGGACCTGACGAGGGTCGCGTGTCCTTTCAAGGATCTTTAACATACGCCACGAGCACTTAAACTAAATATAGAAAAGCGGGAGGTTTGAATTACGTTAAAGGTCTCCAACGTTTACTTCCAGTGTTGCCAGAATGATAAAATATTTAAATTAACCGACCGCAAACGATTTCGGCCATGTATTATTAATCTGGATCGCGTGTTTTTTTTTTTAAAAACGCTGTATTCAGCTGAAAAACAAACTCCAATTTTGCATAAATATATCAAACGATTCGATAAAAAAAAAACGATTATTTAAAAGCAATTACTTGCGTCATCATTGAATTGAAAGGGAAAGTCTAAGCAGAAACAAGAACCTTGCTCAACTGGTTATTACTTCCTATAACAAATTTTTACAGACTAATTGGACCTAAAAAAATATCGGATTCAATTAAAATTGTTTTGAATTGACATGGAAACGGTCGATCAATTGCAGAATTTCTGTAATAGACAACAAAGGATGAGGATTAACCTTTCGATTAAGAGATAACTTAATTGTATAATTAATTACGTCACTCATATATTATCAACGGTTTTCATACACTGGAAATCACAATGCACGGTCCATTTAGCAGCTGGTCCAAATATAGAACAATGAGGGCACATTATGGCTCTTAAGTGAAAACTGTGCAACAAGAGGAAACTCTGCACCGAAGGCTTTTAAGGCGAGCAACTTATTTGCACAATGGTGCAGGTTCGATGACATACGTGTGGGCAACTAAAAATAGATTTCAAAGGCCTGCGAATTCCTTTCTGCAATGGTGTGCTGCTCTTTTGCATGCTTAACACTATATCTGATTATAAAAAAATATATATATATATATCGATATGTAACCAGTTTTATGATACACAGATATAAAGACGGTTAAAAAAATCTCTTACTGTTTATTATATTAACATATTGCTCTACGGGGGGACGGGATTATTCCACGTCAAAAGCGTATTTGTGTATGTCCGGGCGCATAACACACGCTAGCCGATACAACGCGTTTGATCGGCTGCAATTTATACAACGGTTAGTCGTTTTTAAATATTTTTTGGTTAAATATTCATACCTTAAGGAGAATTCCGGCAAATGCATATAAAATTATTTATTCGAAATATTTTATGGCTGTTTTACAAGAAGGAGAGTGATTTATTTAAGAATTGATTGATTTATTTGATGTTTCATTTAAGAATTCATTTATTACTCATGTATTTTTTTTATTTAAATATTTTCTCATTGGTAGAATGTTTTATTTTTGATGAATAGCCTTACTGCGGATATCGTAATTATTCTCTTCAATTTATGACGTTCCTCAAACATTCGTGGCTATAAAACAGCTGTTGTGATATTAAGCACTATGGCCTGTCAAGCGACCCAAGGGCTAATGACCTTAAAAGTTTGGGTAAGTAAAAGCACAAACATTCTGATGGCAACATTTAAAATTTCTACTATCAAAAGACCATTTTCAAACCATGTTTTATAAAAAAAAAACAATTAAGCCCGTTCTCAAATTGTCTGATGACTTCTGCTGTGGGTTATAATCTTTTTTTTATAAGAACTATCCAGCAAATGTTGAAGTTCAAGTAATTTAATTTTCGGCTCAATATTTTGATTAATAAAAGAGTAATGATTTTTTTTGTAAAAGACGACGTTTTACCATATTTCGGCGAATCCGTCCCGCCCCAGCGCAAGTTTGATCGCAATGCCCCGTAGGCAATGTGTTAATAATTACGGAAACAAATATATGAAGATATTTTTGGTAAAAAAATAATGATGAAGCGATATGGATTTTTAGATTATGCAAAATAATTTTATCGTATATTCTAAGAAAAGTAATTTAAAAAATAATAAAAAAGCAAATGACGGTCATATATTATAATAATTATTTTAAATATCTTAACAATAATGGCCAATTCCTTAAAATTTAAAGATCATAAGCCAAATACTGACATGCATCTAGGGGCGGCTCGTCCATATACACTGCAAAGCTGCAGCACCCCCAAATAAATTGCGGAACAATACATTTTTAAAAAATATAAATATAATTTATATTTATTAATCTGCGCGGCTAATTATAAGGCTAAGAGGGCAATTTTTATTCCACGCGATGTATTGGGTATTGGACGGATGCAGGCCGGTAGCGGAGTGGGAGGGGGGCTCGCCGATAAGCGCCGTGTCGCGCTGCAACTCGGTGCAGTCATACTGACTCACAGCTTCTTTTTGAGCCACGTGCCGCTTGTCACTTATTTTATTATTGGTAATATTATTTAGTATTTTTACCTCACCTATATTTTTATATATTAACCACTTCTTAATTAACCTCTTTGGAAAAAAGTGGGTAATGGTTCTCGAAAGATCACCATGACAAAGTCACTCAACGCGCTAGATGCGTTCTCTAGACTGGTGGTGGAATGATTCGGCAAATCACTATAAAGCTTCAGACGCTGTGCCCGAATCCAGTTCGGGCAAATCACTGTGTCAGCAAAATACCTACCCGAATTGTATTCGGGCAAATCACACAAGGGGTTAAATAAAATATAAGTGAAATATACTTTTTTAATTTTTAATATCCCGCAACATTTTGCGAAATGCATTTTTGAATAATATTTATTTCAACCTCAGATAATTTATTCAGACATCCATAATTACGAATCAGAAAGCTAGTCCCAATATATCGAATTTTCTATAGATTTTAATTATACAGGACGTAATTTATTTATTTTCTTGCAGCATACCAAAAATTAAAAAAAAAATCATGCTTCAGCATTATTCCGAAATTTATTTTTCTATATATTTCACATAATGACTAGACTTATAACCTCAATTTATTCTTATTAAATTGTAGATTTTATTCGTCTTCCTTGTCGACACTCTTATTTTTTGATCCAAATCCATACTTTTACTATATATTTTTTTAATATTCTCCGAAAATCGAAAATCTTTCTTTATATAAATTAATATTCTGTGAATATTATCTTATCGATGATTGGATTTACGTATTCTGTTCTATTAACCCAGCCGTGCCAATGGGGTCTATTGGGGACCCCAAGTTTTGAATTTTTCTCGAATAATTCTTTTAATAAAAATCAACAAGATGAAGAATTTATCAATATTTTAACTTGAAATGCTTGGGGTCTCTGAGAGACCCCCTTCGGATGACGCGATAGTTTTCAAGCCGCCGTGACGGATGGATTTGAGGCTGAAATAAAATTTTATTACATTCAAAACTCTAGTTATTTTTTTAAATGACGAAAATTATCGTCATACTAATGAAAAATATAATAAAATATAAATAGAAAGGAAAATAGAGCGAAAAACTAATTGATGAAAATATTTAAGAATTTTTCATGATTTTAATTATACTATAAATTATTTTTTATTGAGGAGAAAAATATGCAAGATCTAATTGAATGCAATAAATTTATGTGATAAAAGACCTGCTTTTATATACAAATCTCTACAGTAATATTTAAACAGTGTTTTAATTGTGACTGAAAATTCATTCATTAAAATATAATAAATATTTTATCTGAAATAATCTGAATTTTAACATAAAATGAATAATTGTTGAAAAACAAAATGAAATATCTCGGTATAATATTTTATAATCGTATTTCATTCATCCTCCCACAAAACCTATACGCCTCCTCTATCCGGAGTTCTGCTTGGTTCCATCTTATTTTTAAAACCCAACGTAAAATAAATATATTAGTCAATGCTTGATGGGTCATCTAGAATGCAGGAAAAACCTCAAAACAATATTAAAACTATTTTTATTACCTTTATAAATATCCCAATATAATCCTGACTACTCACAATAATGCATTGTCACCCTTTATCATCCACTAACTTTATTCCTTATTCCTAAATTTCCACGAACAACAAAACATGTATAAATAAAATATTCGATGAAACGAAAAGGAGGCTAAGCTTCACACCGTGAGAAAATATAAGTTAAAATACATGTTTACTAAATAGGATTTCAGAAAACTATGTTTTTATAATCAGAATATATATTTATAAATAATATTTTTAATATAATTAATTACCATCGATTAGGTAACCGATTCCTTTATTTCTACGTTATTTTTAATGTCTGCAAATTTAGTTATGTACATAATTTAGCATTAACTGAATTCAATGAGCCATAAACTCATCACCGTGGACGTACACTTTAATATTCATAAAATAAAGATTAAATAGAAGTGCAAACGTGCGAATGAAAATTAATATGGCTGCATGCAAATTTTCGCACAGAAGCTCAACACGAGGCACGTCAATATAACTCAATAATACGAATCACTCCATAATTCTATACAAATTATAGGAACATTTTTTTTTATATATTCGTCCATAGAATGTGCTTTGTTATTTATTTATTATACGAGCGTTTGGCACGTCTTGACTTCCTCATACATTATGTATGTATCGGACGAGACATGCCCTACAGCAGACATTTAGATTATTCGATGCATTAAAACGGGCTATAGAATTTTATTTTAGAACTTGGCTTGCGTCACACTCGACCTTCGTCCGGGGGGAATTTTTTAAATGTGGGCGGGAAAACAAAGGAGCTGACCAATGGCGCCGTCGGTATCGACGTACGTGGTATCTATGCGAGCCATCTGCAAGAGTGGCCATTGTGACAATTCTCCCGGAATAATGGCCATTGTGTTCGGCGATATCGGACGGCTTCGCGGTGATCTGAAATGATCGAAAATGCGACGTCTCATTTTTTTTATTCGTCTTCTGCACGGTTTTAGAAGCGGCGCTGTCGATGGCCTTAATTTCATCGCGAGGAGACAACTGGACGCGTCAGGCGGCTCATAATGGTGTCTGACCGCATTCGCTGGAGACGCCATTACAATGCAATTATATTGTGTATTGAGACACTAGGGCCGTTGCACTTTATAGCATCATACTTAAGTTTAAACGACGAGCAAATCGATTAACAGTTATATCTGTGCGCTTATTTGCAGACTGAGATCTTCGGATGAAAATCAGATGCTATTAGGTTGTCCGGTCGAAAAGGGCGCATTTTGTATGATCATTTTTAACCATCAGTTGTAATGTCTTTGCTCCTACAATACATGTATTATGTTCTACTCATCAGTAGATGATATCCGGAGAGTGGTATATATATTAGGTATAGCGAAAAGAAATGACCGTTTTCTTAGGGCGCTCTTTGAAATCAGTTTGCGTTTGGTTCCCGGCGAGTAAGAACGTTGAAATTAGTATTAATTAACGCTCCTTTTATCGCTTCCCGACTTCAATACATTTTTTTTTCATTTTCACCCATAGAAAAAAAATCATAACCAGAGATCCGAGAGATGCAATTACGGTATTTGTTATTGTTTTTATTTGACACAGGATTAAAAAGCAAAGAAGCCACCGAAAGCATTTGCAAAACTTATGGTGATATTTTGAAGATACGGAAGTGTCGACGGTGGTTTAAACGATTAAAAAATGGGGACAGAAATCTGTTAAATAAACCAGAATCGAGAAGGCCGCAAAAAACCGATGATCAAGTGCTGAAATCACTAGGGGAATCCGATCCTCGAAAAACAATTAAAGAATTATGTCAAGACATCGCCTGCCCCTGGCCAACTGTAAAAGACCACGTCAAACTGTTGGGAAAGAAACATAGACAAGGAGTTTGGGTGGCGCATGATCTATGGTCCAACGAGTTCTTCTTCGTTGAGCAGGTATGAAACCGGTCCATTTCTAAGAAGAATAGTTACTGAAGATGAAAAATGGATCATTTATAACTCTTCTAATAAAAAAAAGCAATGGCTTTCTCCAGGGGAAGCACCGATTTCAACACCTCGGCCTGGTATGACGTTAAAAATAATCTTTTGTGTGTCTGGTGGGATATTTCGGGAGTGATTCATTATGAATTACTGAAACCTGGCAAAACAGTCGCAGCCGAGGTATACTGTTCGCAATTAAATAGATTATAGGAAGAATTGATAAAAAAAAACGGTCAATGTTAGTAAAAAATCAACGGCGCATTTTACAACATGATAACGCGAGACCGCACGCAGCAAAGATCATTCAAGATAAAATTAAAGAGCTTAACTTAGAACTATTGCCTCATCCTCCTTACTCTTCTGATATTGCTCCATCAGATTACCACTTATTTCGAAGTATGGAGCATTCGCTTCGCAACAAAATTAATTCAGAAAACCAAGTCCGAAATCACTTAAATGCCTTTTTTAAATCAAAGAAGCCAGATTTTTATAAAAGAGGCATCGAAAAGTTGCCCAAATTGTGGAGAGACATTATAACTATTAATGGAAATTATTTAAACAAATAAATCATTTGTAATATTTTTGTAAATAAATTTTTCCTTTGTACTAAAAAACGGTAATTTCTTTTCGCTATACCTAATATATTTTTTTTAAATGTGGCTTAACCTAGCCGTGCCGATGGGGTATATTGAGTACCCCAAGTTATTGATTTTTCTCTAATAAATCTTTTAATATAAATCCTACACGTTACAAACTTTTTTTATGTGTTTAAAAATGTCTATAGAATAATTAATTATTGTTCTTTATTGACTCGCTTCTGTTGCCAAGGACGCGATGTTTATTCTCGCTCCCATTGTGCGAGCGAAGCCGTAGGGTTGACACGTGCGGCGAGTGATCAGTCTGCGGCGGGACATCAACGGGTGTGCGTGACATTTACGCGTTATATTGATAAGTTAAAAAATTCAAACAAACGATTGGGCGCAATCTCGATTCCGTATATTCGACGGAATTACGATTAACCCAGGCCGCTATCCGTGCCCGTAGCACCCGATCAGACGATCGATCAAATACGAATCGGCCCTACCCACGTGTAATTATTATTGTTACAATTCACGCGTTGACAGCTCAGCTCCCAGGCTTATGGCTAGCGACCTGACCCTTATTCGAAGAGCTTTATTAACCTGAAGGACAACCATCGCAGTCCTGACCTCAGAGTTGAGACGGAGGCGTCTCTGCTGTTGCTTGGGAGGTGGATAGAAGATGCGCAGGACCGGAGGATATCGCGTAGTGAACGTCCCATTTTGGGTTAGTAGATCATCATGCATTTAAATAATAATAATAATATTATTACCCAAATTTAAATGCCCGATCTATACGGCGAATTTCTATAGTATGGTCCCTATCTAAGCGCTATGAGAGGGTTGACTGTACAGTAAACCCCCCTATAATGTCTAGATAGGTTCCACGTTATAGGGGGGTAATTTTATTTTTTGATTTGAAAGGAGATCAGTGCATCAAACATTTTAATTTTTCTTTTTTTTTTACATTTTCACTTGTTTACCAGCCCAAATGACTTGACTCGCGCGATGAGCGATATCCTTTGGTATTTTGGCTGATGTAATCTTCCTGCAACTTAGTTAATATTATAAAATTATAAAATATTTTTATTAAAATTCTATTTGGCGTTTTAAAATATGTACGTTATAGGGGGGTTTACTGTATTTCTATAGAGATGCCCCTTTCAGCACTAGCTTGTGTTGCTAAAGATAAAAACACCATTTAAATTTTGTAAAAATAAGTATTTGCATTATTATTTTCCTCCCAAAGTTGTTTTTTGTCGTTTTAAAAGCTATTAAAGTTATTAAATATGAATTTATTTAATTTCTAAATATGAAACCCTAGTTATTTCCTTATATTCAATAAAAAAAAATCATTAACCCTTTCAATGCGGCGGGTCTAAACACGATTCTGCATCTGAGTGCGGCGCCGTTTTGGACCAAATTATTTTTTTGGCGAAGAAAATTGTATTTACCGTTTACCGCTATATTATACCATTTTCCTGTTTATGCAAATATGTGTATAGGAGATGTTCTTCCATCTCAACTAAAAAAATAAACTCGATTCATTTTATTTTCGTAATAATAAATCGAACAAAATTCTCAAACAGAGATAAAGTAAGAAAAAAATGGGAATGCGAATCAAAATCAAAAATGCAAAATGCAATTTTCTTATACCATTACATCCGTACACGTGTATGTGGAACATAATGTACGTGAAACACCCTTAACAACCCCTGAGCCCAGATACGTCACCGATACTACTGCGGAGATTTGAATGAGACACCACGCGCGATTTGAATCGTTACTATTCATATTTACATATTACATGGCTCCTATAAATTTCTTGTGATATGTTGTATATTTATTGATAGCTGTGTTTATTAGCTGATTTTTAAAACAAACACCATCACTTAACTCGGTCTAGTTTAGATGTAACGACAAGTTAAAGTTTTAAAGAATCTCGCGCATGTACGACATGTGGCCGCACCCTGGGCACGATTTGTATGCGCATGTACGTCATGCGCCCCGCACTGAAAGGGTTAACATCGCCTGTCTTTTCAACATTTAAAAAATGTAATTTGTTAAAAATATTTAGCAGCAACAAAATTCCATTATTGAACAAAAAATAAATACATAAAAGTTTTTAGTGGCTAGGGAAGTGTCAGAATGTCTAAGTAACAGGAAGTATAAAATAAAGTAACAGGAAGTATAATATATAGTAAAATTGCCATTAATTATTTATTTATCTACCATATTTGGACCTGAGAACATTTTTTATAAAAAATATTTATTTAGATAGCTAGCACGTTGGAATTAATTAATTTAATGCCATCTATCTTCCGTTGTATTAATAACTATAAACAAATAATATAAATACATTTCAATCCAACTGAAATAATATTAAAATTAACCAGTGTCGTGGTTTGACACTGGGGGAATATACGCGTGATATTCATATTGCATCTTTGGAATCTAATAATCGAATGGTGCTTAGGAATCTTTCTGTTATGTCATCCATCCATCGTAGTCAAATAAATAAATGATATCGATTGAATTTTAGTTATTTTTTTTTTGGAAAACTGTTTCCATATTAATGTGGTCCATGCATTATGAATGGAACAACCAATATTTAGAAGAACCATCAAGGTAAATATTGTAAGGTCATAAGTTTCTGTCTGCTTATACGTAGCGGGGACATGGGTCATCGAGGCGGTAGACATACGAAGGTTGCATGACTTGAACATATGTGGTCATCCTCAAAGAACAAAGAACGACTGCGTTTTTTCTAGGAGAAAAATCAAATTGTTACAATCTTTAGACATGATAAATAATGGAGACGCGTGATACATATTAATTAATCGTAATCACCAATGATTATATTAATTATAACGATTATTAATTGAAAAATAGAAATGTAACAATACACATTGCTGAAAAATTGCAAGGTTTCATTTCCGGAAAAATTGATAACGCCATACACACTTTATATTTATAGACGTCATGAATTTTCTGGCAAACCCGCGATAAGAAAGATTCATAACAAGATAAAGCGTCGAGGGCGTCGAAATATTTTTCGTGATGGGGGGAGGGGGGGTGTAAGCACGCATTCCACCCCAAAAATCCCCCATCCTCCTCCCTTATCACGTGATTAATGTGCGATCAGAACACAACGTCACAATCTGTCAATTGTTTGAATCTGAGGCGAGATTGATGGATGACGTCGGATTTGAGACGAGTAAACGAACTTGACCCCTGCGAAAAATATCAGGAAAGAAAATTGACCTCACGCGGCGAACGGGTCAAGCGTCGAAGTGTGAGCCGTAGAAATTGTTGTTGTCATCGTTGTCTTGTTTTGTTTGCAGCGGGTTTGTTTTGTTATCAGCTTTTATCCTCGAAGATCCAGGGTCTTAACCATTCATATTTTTTGTGAGGTACAAACACACTCTTCAGAGGATATTGCGGTGTTCAGCGAGGATTACGCGCAATCTCGATAAAATACCGCAATCACCCAAAACTGTTTATAAAATATATATTATAACAAAATGTATTTTTGTAATAATATATTTATTTAGGAACGGATGATTAAAACTAAACAAGGGAACTTAAATTGTTATTGAAAAATTAATTGAAACAATTATCTTTCGAGCCGAAGTTAAAACAAACTCCAAGTTTCAGCAAAATTCGATAAAATCTGCTTGAGGTGTTTTTCATTGCCTTTGAATTATTAATATATTCTATAAAATAACGTGGACAAGTGTATAACATTGTAGACTTATCCCTGACGTATCTTGACATTGTATGTTAGCCATTGAATGCTTATCTCTTTGTTAGGCAATATTTTACTTGTGAAACAAAATCGATGAAACAAAGAAATCTTAGATGATAAAATAGAAAAGGATGACGTTTTGCCATACTGAAAATTGCGTTTCAGAAGCTTTCCGTCTCATCAGCGACTTTCAAACTCGTGATTTTGAGCTCTCGCTATATTTGAGATAGTCGTTTGTTTTTATTAATCATGTCCTGTAAAACTTTTAAATCTTGAAGGCTCTCAAGCTTCCATTACTAATAAATACACAATAAGATGATAAATAAATTGCAGATAGAATTAGTATTCATCGGAGAGTTAAGAGGATGTCTAACAGATGGTGTGTATCAGAATCAGCTTCTGATTGAGGTAACCGACTAGATCATAAAGCTCTTCTAAAACTATCCAACTATATGAAGCATCGAAGCCGGACACGAAAAGAAAAAGAATCTTCATGTATTAACAGCGAGCAAAGGGTTAAAGATGACATGAATGGAACACATCTTATGCCCAGAAACTGAGGCCTTCTAAACACCATGAAGCACAAAAACATTTAATATTAGAACACATAATTGGTAAATTAACACTTTATGAGGCGCAAGGTTTTACATCAAACCTAGCCTGGGTGTCGCATGGTTTCATATGATGATAATCCAAGCTAACATGCACGTGTATCCATCTGTGGTCAAATAGTAGAATTACATTGTGCATCGTCATCAGAAAAAGAAATGCCAAGTTGTGGTATGGCTCACACGCCAAAAGGCGTGAACGGCACATAACACTTGGCTACAAAATCACGCCAAAAGGCGTGAACGGCTCATAAAGTGTTAAAGTAACGCCTAGTAAGAGGCGAACGGTAGCTGGATAGAAAACTCTCATTTTGTCCAAAAAATGATGCCCATGAATGTGGTGCTGGTGACGCCTACTTAGAATACATGGACTATTAATCCCACAAACGTTTTCATCCTAAAAACACATAATCACGAATATTCGGCTCAAAAATGGTTACGATCCTCAGACATAAGGATGTGGACTCATGAAGAAGAGTAGAAGAACTATATCTTCTGCTTGGAACATGGAACTTGTTTTATCAACTATTGAATATTGGCGATCAACTTGATTAGCATTACAGTTAAACCCCCATTAACACTAAAATCGGGACAGTGTTATTAATATATAAAAAAATGACCTCAATTGACGTAGTGTCCGAGAATGATTGCTGTAATAATTGAAATATTAAAGTCAATTGTTAAAAATAAATATTATACCTTAAAACCCCGACTTTTCGTTATCAGAAATGTTATTTTAGGGAAAGCATAGATCATTAGAATTATAATTGGGTAAATTTTTATGCTAATGACTAATCACTATACAGTTAAACCCTCACTAACACTAAAATCGGGACTGTGTTATTTGGAGTCGTGGTATTGGGGGAGTGAAGCCGTCCGGCTGTGTGCGTATAGCCTGGCATGTGTTGAATACATAGACGCTAGCCAACGTTTGAATGTATGTGAATGTGACCGCGCAATTGGGGGATTTGCGGCGAATATTTCAACTCAGCGCATAATTCGGGGTAGTGTAATTGGGGGTTCAACTGTATTGTTGTAACGTTGTCCTTCACAATCAGGCATGTCTTTATTAGAGTATATCCCGTTCTAATCTTCTCAATGCGGTAGTTTTTATTATTTATTTATTTGACTACAATGAATCGATGGCATAATATAAAAAATCCGAAGCGCCAACATTAAGATTCAATAGAGATTCTAAAGATACAAGGGAAATGAGTCTCTAACTCTAATATTTCTCCAGTGTCAAACCACGACACTGCTTAATTTTAATATCATTTCAGTTGGAATGAAATTTATGTTATTTGTTTTATAATTATTTATTTAACGCAGAATAGACGGCATTAAATTAATTAATTCCAAAGCGCCAAACTACCTACATAAATATTTTTATAAAACATGCCGAGGTAATAGATCTTTTCCACTTACATACCCCCTGGCCAGTGTTATAAAGAATTCTCTGAATTCATAGTTTTCGTCGAACACCTATCTGATTACTAACTTAGCTCAGTCACGGTTAACTTATATTATCGAAATGGATGGCGACTTGAGATTTCTGAAGCAATAGTACCTAGCATTTCTTAACCGATCCGTCACGGCGGCTCAACACTAGCCGCATCGTCCGAAGGGGGTTTATTTATAATGGAAAATATACCTTAAGCATTTTAAATCAAGATATTGATGAAATCTTCATAAATTAATTGATTTTTTAATAAAAAGAATACTACCGCGACCGCTGAATTCTCGCGGCACGTGTCAACTAGTACGTTTCACTCGAAGCTGACAAATTTTACCGGAAGCGAAAAAAAACATCGTTCCCGCGGCTACGGAAGCGAATATGTTTTTTTTTCGCGATTGCGGACAATGAAGGTCAATGATTATTTATAATATTTATTCTTTAGACCTTTTTAGACGAATACAAAAATTTTGTGACATGTAGGATTTATATTAAAAGAGTTATTTGAGAAAAATTGAGCTCTCAAATATACCCAATCGTCTAGTTTAATGTGACAACGTCCCGTAAAACGTTGTAGCGATTGGTAATCGTCATATTTATTTATTTATAATCCAAGCTATTAGCTCTGTCATTCCTAATCAGCGGATTATATAAACATGTCAATTAAGTATAATTTTCATACCTTATGAAATTTGAATACAATCATTGAAAAAATATACAGATATAGTATGACATTTGCAGATAAATGCCAATACAATTGATATAGCCTTCATATGATCTCGGTAATTAATTCGCACTTCCTGCCTCAGCTGCACACATCATCAATGACATTTAATTGCAGGTCTGTGTCTAATGATCACGATGACCGTTCATCCAAAGATCCTTTGTGCAATTTTCACCGTGGCAGAAGAACAGACAAGATTACATTGAACCGCGTATCCGGATTTGGATGGGAGTGAACCTAGAGATACAATATTTTTTTATGATTTCAACAAGGCCACGCTAATTAGAATTTATCGTGTTGTAACAAAATCTCGCGAACGAGTGCGAATTTACATCCGATACAAATGAACAAACTGTCAAAATGAAAAATAATTAAAAACAAACAACGGATCCCATATTGGATTTGTCACTCTTGTGTCAACGCTTTAAAATTTTATTCAATTTCAGTACAGGGATTTATTTCGGCAAAAAATCGCGTTACGCAACTGCTCTGAAAATAAAGCCAAAAAAAATTGTTAAGAGCCTGGATGAGGACCTTATATTGATCGTCGACCTTTTTAAATTGGATAAATTAAAACCTCTACCTTTCGCTGATGTATTTTATCCAGATAATAAATACAGTTTCCCCGAAATGTTTTCCATATTATATTTCATAAACACCGAGTTAAAATAAATTAATTTATTTCGGCAAGTTTTTCCATTGAATTAGATCGTTTTCAGAGACGAGAGCGTCGTATTCGAAATGAATTCGTAGCAAAATCACAATTTCAGCGTGTGGGTGAAACGTTGAAACGCTGAAAGAAAGTTTCATGAGCTATTCAATCGCGAGATATTTTACTATTTAATTAAGATATATATCCAAAGAAAAATAATATCCAAAGTGACCTATGATATATTTTTCAAAAGTTTTGCGTAGACAAATAATATTTCAGGGGACTGTGAAACTTTTCAAATTTATTTCAAACATGTGTTTTCGCAATAACAAATATTATGGGTACTGAAAAGTTTTTTCGTTTTTGTACTATGAAAAAAATACAAAAAAATGGAAGGGTCTATATCAGTCATGGCTAACCTTTTGAGTTAGGTGTATCAAGTTTTTTTGATATATTTATTTATTAAAATAACAAAAACAAAACAATTCACATTAGAGATTTTTTGTTCCTGAATTACACGTGTTAAATCCTTTATATTAATTTTATTTGGTTTTAATATTAAAATCTTACTAGGAAAAATTGCGAATCAGTTCCAAGCTATCCAAATCTCTCATTCGCACTGTTGGCACTCTTTTTCATTTTCAAACGATTTTTTCAAGATTTTCCAGTTTGTATTTTCATGTTTAGTTGATTCTTATGAATAGAAAGATTCGTAATTTCTACGAAACATAATATGAATCGCTAAAATATTTTTCCTCGGCTCTATCACCTCACATTATTGAACCTCAGCTATAGATTAAATCACCATCCTGTTAAAATGCAGTAAATTCCGCGCTTGTTAAGGAATTTAAGCAGTTATTAAATTTACTAGTTTTGTAAAGTTTGATAATAAATCATTTAATTCTGTGAATTTTGTCTTTGCAAACGTAAATTCATGAAAATGTCTTGGCGTGTCATCTTTGACCCGCGTGTCATAGATTAGCTATCACTGATCTAAATCATACCATAATTTATGCGTTAAATGCGTTTTGATACAAGCCGCGTAAAACAAGCGAAGAACTCTTAGAACAAAATCATGTTCCAAGATATAAAAAATCCGTGTAAATTAAAACATTGGTTTTATATTTAATAAAGAAAATACGTTATAAAGAATTAAGAAAACATTATCATACAATTCAGGAGTTCAGTTCAATTATATAATATAGTTTTTTGAATTAATAAATCCGTGATCTCTAGGTCTCTAGGACTTTGAGAAGACATTTGGTTTAATATTTAACAAAAATTAGAAGTGCTTCATCTATATTTTTTTAAGTCTATAAAGATATTTCATGAACCGATCCAAATATTAAAACGTACCGAAATAAATCATCTTCGGTTATTATCTCATCAATATACAATTTTTGGATATTATTTAAGTAATCGATACATAACGGCGGCTCAAAACCAACCGCGTCTTCCGAAGGGGGTCTAATTATAATAGAAAATAGACCGCAATTCATCAATAAGCGCTTGACTTAAAATGCTAAAAAAAAATAGTTATTCTAGGAATTAAAATAGTTATTCATGATATACTTCACAATTTAGTCGATATTTTGGATTTTTCTACTAATCAATATGATGCGTAGATGACACGCGCACTCGGTGATTTCACGCCGCCGAGTTCTCGCGGCACGTGTCACTAGAACATTTTACTCGCACTTGTCACATCGTAACAACAATTGCGGACATTAAAGGTCAATGATTATTTATAATTATTCTAATTCATTAAAATCTTTTAGACAAATACAAAAAGTTTGTAATATGTAGGATTTATATTAAAAGAGTTATTCGAGAAAATCAAAAACTTTTCAGAGAACAAGAGACCGTTCTCTGCTAGACCCACCCCATCGGCACGGTTAGATTATTTAAACTCATCGATCAAGAGGTATCGTACTGACCTTCTTAAAATTCTTAACCCTTTGGACGCGTAAAGCGACTATAGTCGCACGATTTTTTTTTCCTCTTCGACGCGTAAATCGACTATAGTCCATGGCTTGTAAAAAACGTAATCTTTGGACGCCGTCGCCTCGCATTTACGCCATCGTTCAGATATACAGCCCAAACACAACCCGACGACCATGGGTATTAAATCTCATGATACTCTCAAAGTAAAAAGAGTTTTATAGAATACATTATTTTTCATGGAAAATTTGCATTTTTCAAATCAACTTTTTTTTTCGTTTACCGCGTTGAAAGGGTTAATAATGTAAATGACGATAAGATAAATTCTGGAAAAATTGGCGATACTGGCAATGATTTTGAGATATACAACAAAAAATTGGGGTCCCAAATAGACCCCCACCGGCATGGCAACCGCGCAAAAAATACCATATGATTTTCTGCTGATTCCTTGCTGACGGGGAAAGATAACAGAAAACGTAACGTTAAAAACTTGTAGACTTAATTTGACGATTCAAAGGGTATTCTTTTAATTAAAGGATTTCTACTATGAACATTATGATCACTTGAATCAGACTTTAATCAGAAAACACACAGAAGAAAGGTTATTCATAAACATAACACCAGATTAGAAGCAGCATGTTTAAATGAACCTTGAGCAACTTTTATCTCTCAATAAATCAAGAATTTTATATAATATAAACTATATTATTCAATTAACAGATAGAGAGCATTTAGGGTATAGAAGTTATAGTAGAACTTCCTAGGAAATTTCATAAATTCTCTGTTCATCTTTATTATTTTCAAATAATTTTTATACGAGGTTCAAAACTGATTTTATTTAATTTTCTGATGTGTTATAATATGTCAATCGAGAACCTAACTTTTAAGCAGAGGTATTTATACCTTATTATTACTTAAGAGATTTCTACCAAGTTAACTGCCGATATTTAACCTTAAACATGATTAAAAAAACGATTTATTTTTTTGAAAAGATAATAAAAATGTTACGTAATTTTAAGTGTTCTCACGTGCAAATGTTTCACAATCAGATGGCCTATATCCGTTTCCTAGATATGCCATTATATATACACACACACACACACAAAAGTGCTTG
Organism: Philopotamus ludificatus; assembly: GCA_022495035.1. Classification (NCBI taxonomy): domain Eukaryota; kingdom Metazoa; phylum Arthropoda; class Insecta; order Trichoptera; family Philopotamidae; genus Philopotamus; species Philopotamus ludificatus. The sequence continues at coordinate 95,167 of JAGXCT010033852.1, read as the reverse complement.
GCATGTCTAAAATTATTGATTATTTCTTATATCGAAAATAATATTTCGCCCTTGAAAAAAAGAATTGGAAATAACACATGTACAATGGCAAAAACGTTATATTGTCTAGAGTTCGACCCTGGTTCAATGTAAGGACAATAGTTGGGCACATCGCCAAGTATGAAGCCTTAATGTCAGCGAAATCAATCGAGAATCCGTCTTAATAATTCATATTCAATCAGATCAAAGTGATTAGTATCGGTGGACAATTGTTTTTTTTTTAAATACATGAATAAAACATCATCGAGTATTCGAGTGTGATTATGTCGTTGTTGTATAATTATTTAATTCATAATTAATTTGTGTGCTTCGTGTTTCAGAAGTGTCCTTGAAGAAATCGAGCACGAAAAGTATTTCTGAGAAATATAGCAATATTTCTGCGTAAAAACGGATAGCCATAAAGTATGATTTAATACTAGAAATAAATGGTCTGAATATAAAAATATCAACGATAGATTTTTATTATTTTCGCTATATAATTCAAAAATTCGTCTTTCATTCGATTTTTACAGAATATGAAATACGATTCGTATTTTTTTACGCCTCTTCAATAATATTATATAAATAAAAAATATCTAGAAAGAAAGCTGGCGAAAATGCGTATCGATGAAACAAAACGGGTCAAAATATTTATTCGTGGAATTTTTAAAATTATAAATTAATTCTAAACAATGGACTTAACTCAAATTTTTAAAATTAGCTCGATTATTCGTGTGGGAAATATCGTGAATGAATTTAATAAATATTTAAAAAAAAAAATATTATCTCGTAAAAAAGCACATATCTAAGAAAACTCATATAAAATTTACAATATGAAAATTTGGTTGAATAGAAAAGCTAAAAAGCTAAAATCATTCTAAAGAACCTAAATAATAAATCTTCCTGCGGATTATTATAGGCAGAATAGGATATGGATGGATAGAATCAGGATCTCTAAAGATTTTTTGAAAAGTTAGAGGTTACCACAATAAGTAGTGCTGTTATTAGATAATGCTCTTTCTCATAAAATCATACAACGCCGCAGATTGAGTTCTCGCCACACGTGTCAATCGTATAGTTTCACTCGCACTCGGCACATCGTACGGGATGCGAGCGAGAAAAACATCGCGCCCGTAGTATCAGAAGCGGATATTGTGTTTTTTTCGAAATTACAGCCAATAAAGGTCATTGATTATTTATAATATTTATTCTCTAGACTTTTTTAGACAAATATAATTAAAATATAAGAGAAAATCAAAAAATTGTCTGGTCTCCTGTTCTCTTTTAGACCCCATCGACACGGCTAGATTAATTAAACTCATGCATCAAGGGGTATTGTACTGGCCTTCTCACAACCCTTTATAATAGAGATGACGATAAGATAAATTCTGTAAAATTTGACGATACAGGCAGTGATACAAGGAATAACTCAATATTATTACAAAATAAAATGAGTGACTTTCGAAATTTTTATCAGATGAGACTTTAGACAAGTAATATTTATTACTTGTCTTGAGAAAGAGACTGAGGTAGCAAGCAAAGAAGAATAAATTATCAGTCGTATTAGTCACAACACAATACTGACTTGCTGACACTTCATTGAAGTTCATCGACCAATGGGTTTCGAAAAATAAGGATATAAAAGCCACACCGGCATTAGAAAAATTGTTAAAGATTTTAAAATTATTATTTAAGAGGCCTTTAACCCGAGGCGGGTCGGTGCCACCTACGCGATCTCCGACAGAGACGCGTCCAACTCAACCCTGAGGCCAGATTGCGCTGGTTGTCCTCCAGGTTATCTAGGCTCTTCGAATAGGGTCAGGTCGTCAGCCATAAGCCCGGGAGCTGAGCTGTCAACGCGCGGATTGTAACAATAATAATCGAACGTGGGTAGGGCCGAGTCGTATTTACAGTCTGGATTGATGCTGCAATCTCCAATAGCACATCCGTCGAAGCAGCACAGAAAACTCCTCAATTAACCATCGAGGAATAATCGCAGAGATTAAAATTTCCAAGGTCCTCTGTACAGTCACATTAGCAACTCAGCGATAAAACAAATATAACAGGAATATGGACACAAAAAAAAACCGAGTCGAAAAGGTAATGCCTTTCTCCTAATCAATCCTCGTTAAGATCTCCTTCTAACCCTGAGGCGGGTCTTTGCGTCCTGGAGGGCACTACTACGCGATCTCCAGCAGAGACTCGTTCGTCCCAACCCTGATGCCAGGACTGTGACGGTCGTCCACCAGGTTATCTAGGCTCTTCAAATATGGGCCAGGTCGTCAGCCATGAGCCCGGGAGCTAAGCTGTCAACACGCGGATTGTAACAATAATAATTAGACGAGGCTAGAGCCAATTCGTATTTGATGTACTTTAATTTCCTGTAGCACACACGTTACCGAATTGGCCTGGATAGCGGCCTGGCTCCTCATAGCTCCGTAAAACCTACGAAACCATGATAGTGCCAACCGCCTTCACGTCTAATACCGACACGCGATAACACTTATTCTTTGTGGATCTGGGGGATAACAGCGAGATAATTTACCATGACTTATAATGACCACGCTTTAAGAAGTTGGCAAACGTTTAAGAACTAACTGAAATTGAAAACCCCATGAAAGTACACCTAAGCCTCGTATAACACGGTTTTATATAACACGGGCTGATGAATTGTGAAATATTTTTGTATAACACGCTTTATATAACACGGTTTCAGAAAAAAAAACAATAATTAAAATTAATTAACATGCTTGATTTGTACGGCCATGGATCATACCATGAACATATCGAGATAGTAGAGGATGGTTTGAAAATTTTAAGAAGCGACTCTCACTACATAATATAAAAACTCGAGGAGAAATTACGTCAGCTGACTTGAATCTGCCAAAAACTTTATTCCAGAATTCCCCGAAATTATAAAAAATAAAGGCTACACACCAGATCAGATATTCAATGCGGACGAAACGGATTGAAATTGAAAAAAAGGATGCCTCATCGAACCTACATATCAAAAAGCGAAAAACGTGCGAAGGGATTTGAGGTGGCGAAAGAAAGTATATCTTTTCCCTTATGTTATAATTCTTCTGGAGAATTCATAATGAAGCCATTGTTTATTAATCGGTCTTTTAGCCCCCGAGCACTGAAAGGTTGTGACAAATGAATTTACCTGTTTATTGGAGAGCCGATAAGAAGGCTTGGACCACAAATATTATTTTTAAGGCTTGGTTTTATAAATGTTTTATACCTGATGCAGAAGCTTATATGAAGAATAAAAATCTTGATTTTAAAATGTTATTGATATTGAATTTTATTTTACCACTAAAACACTACGTCTATAATCCAGCCTTTGGACCAAGGAATAATTTCAACATTTAAAGCGTATTATATTCGTTAAAAATATTAAATGATATCGATCTAGATGAAAATTTAACAGTCTCAAAAGCTTGAAAAAAATTCTATTCGAAATTGTGTCAATATATTTTCTGCATCTGTTAAAGAAATAAATTAATCGACTTTAAATTCTTTCTGGAAAAAGCTGTCACCAGAAGTAGTCCCTGCAGAAAAAGTTGAATACCGAAAGACAATTAACATTTATCGTGGTGTTGACGGTAAAGGATTTGAAGATATGGATATTCAAGATATCGAAGAAATATTGAGGATCGCACGTTGAATGAAGAAGAATTGGTCGAAATGTTGGGTGAACCTACGATAATTAATGACTCGACTGATAAATTAGAACATTTTTTTATAGAAAATGATCCTATAATGGAAAGAAGTTTGAAGTTCAAGAGGGAATTACAATAGATCTTGGCCCCTTATAACGATTTACGTAAAGATTTACAACGCTTATTACAGAATTTTTAAAGTTGTCCAAAATAACTCTGAGTCACAACCGATCTCGAAAAAGAGTCGAACATATGGAATTGTAAGTGATAGCGATGAATGAATGATCTATTATATGTTGTTATTGTTTTTTTTTTTCAATAAATACGTAAATGTATATTGTTTTGATTTTTATTTAAAAAATAAATAATATTAACTAACTTCGATATTTTTTTGGAACGCAAATCCTAATTTGGTATGAAGTTGATATCAATGAATAATTGAATATTTATATTTATAGTTCGATGGATGATCCACGATTTATCGCGTTCAGATAAAACGGTCATCAATTAACCGCGCGATTGTCGAGCGTTGACCAGAACAGCATCCGCTAGCAACAGTGTCGTCAACCTCAGAATTTGTTGTGATTGGAATACTGTTGGATTTGTTTACATATGCATCACAACAGATGACTGGCATTATGTACATATGCTTGTGATTCTGGTCAGCCTTCCTTGGCGTCGACTGAACATTCTTGTCTAGCGAAGGTTGTCCAGTTTTCGAAACGCAGTCAATTTTCATTAAGCGTCTCGGCGGAGCGATTTTCGGGTCCAGTCAAAAATTGACCCAAATTGCATCCTGCTCAACAAATTTGGATCAATCACCCATATAGTGCATGGTCAACGGTCCGGCGGTAAACGTAGGCGTGGAATTGGCATATTATTTAGAATCTTCAGTAACAAAATCTGGGTCAAAAATTTATTGCATAATTATATAATATTATGGTTTATGTGGCGGCGAATAATTCCCACGGAGATAAGCGTGCATTGTGTTGAGATGTTGTTTTAAAACAATGGAAAGTGATTGCGTATTTAAAAAAAAAAATATTAATTATTAAAATTATGCATGTTTATAGACTGCAGTTGAAGGGATAGTATCGCCCCTGTGTATTGTTTCAGATTGGAATTCAGAGGGTGTTTGCGATTCCGATTCTGGCTATTGTCAGGGGATATGGGGGAGGTCATTTGAAGTGTAAACTGTTATATAAAACAAATCAAACACCGGGATTGATCCTCGAGGGGCGGGTCCTTCAATGAAAACAAACCGCCGATGAGCACAAAAATCGTTAAATCCGTCGTTTAAATACATTTTTTTTGAGTGGCCTGTGAGTTTTTCTTGTTTTTGTTTGTTGTTTACATTTTTTTCCCACTTTCGTGTTGACGGGCATTGTACAACTGTCAAATGTGAGAGTTATCTCCTTGATTTGAGACGTGGGGAGGCACTCACCTGGCCCTCGAGGTGTCGCGAGCCTACGCCCCCCTCGAACAATGAACTTGCAACAATGTTTATGTTACGACTTTCAATTTTTCGACAGGGCCGTGGGAGGGCGGGCGTACGTGCAGGGCCGCAGCCAGTGAGGGACTGAGGTCCGGGTCCTCATCGATCGGCGCCGGGCCTCGAGCTCGGCCCCCATTCACCAGCCGGGCCCTCCTCCTCCCCCCTCCCCCTCGGCCCCCGACCTACAGATGAGCGCAGCCTCCGCACTACGCTCCTCGAATTCATGGTCGTCTCGGCGTTGCCTTCCTTTTCTACCTCCAATGTAAGAAAAAATAAAAAAAATAAAAATGTATACACGGGAAACCTGATATGTCGAATCAGAACATTAGATAAACAAGAAGTATGTCACAAAAAATAAATAATTCAGTTTACTATGATTAAATCATTGTTATTATAATTATTTAAACAATTACTCACTTTTTTGATAAAATAATCGTCCATATGTATTCGTCGATTAAAATGCAGACGTTCAATACAATCGTAAAACACTGAAAAAATGAGAATGATTTAGTTAGTAATAATCAATAAAAAGCGCTCTTGTATTAAAGTGTCCGTTACAAATTCAAAGGTCGTAACAGCATTATATACGTCCTACATTATAATGAAGAAGCGGTTCTAATAACAGCTTGTTTAATTTTAGAAGGCCCCAAACTTGGCGATAAACTAGGATACCAATCTCTCATAAAGAGACCGTCGTACTGAATTTCAACGTGATGTTTTGCACATTATCATCAATAAGCAGTGGCGGCTCGTGTGTACTATAATTGGGGGTGCGGCGGAATATTTATAATGAAAATAAGTGTATTTCAAAAGTGGCAAAAGTATGGGCGACGCGGGACTGCTCCGAGTCGCAGCGCAACACAATGCTTAGCGATGCAACTTTTCCTCAATTTGTTTGGGAGTGCTGCAGCTCCGCAGTGTATATGAACGAGCTGTCCCTGTGAATAAGGAACGAATGAAAGCATTTAAGAACGCTGAGCAACCATATAAAATTTAAGGTTACTTTTATTTAATTGCATATTCTAAATTGAACGAAATCAGAACATAAAACATTTTTCCATTCACATATTAAAAATGACTACTCTATTATTAGTTTGTTCATGAGCGTGCTGCTAAATACGTCGCTCTCTAGCAGGGAACGCGCAATAGGAGGATGGACTGTATATATTTAAAACTGTAAAATCAAAACACAAGAACATGATAAATTCGACCATTCTAGTGGTAAAAGTGATTTTACATCATTTTTAATTTATCGCGACTTTAAAAAAGAGATAAAATATTTATCTTAGTCATTATAAACAATATTTGTTTTAATACGATTTATTAATGATTATAATTTGTTCATATTTCCCTTTTATTATATATTTTTTAAATTATTATATTTCATTGAGCGATGTTTGGACATGCTCGATAATTTTGGGCTTAGGTGTGCCGAATGTCGTACTAGTTTGACGTTTGATCAGCTATATGGGGCGAATACGTCAATATCTAGGGCAATAATGTAGAGTGCAGCTATATTCTAGATTTAACGTAATATAAGTTTGTCTTATTAATTTATAATTACAGATTTGTGATAATTAATCTAAATTTTCATAGAATTTCAAGACATTTAAGAGAATATGTTGAGAAATTAAATGCTTCAACCATTGGTTCACGGATGGATAATTAAATGAAGAATGTCGGAAAGAAGGCATCTATAAAATACCAATAACAATGCAAAACGATTATCCATATCCGGATAAGATGTACGTTTAAAACGTCAATATTAATTCTACTCTACCATTAATGTGATGTATTATTTTTCAGGTTTTGCGTAAAACATCATTCGAGAATTAAACGATACAAAATTATAGATGATCTCTTTAAATAACTATGTTATATATATTAATTGTTGTTGATGTAGAAATGACAGTCCTACAAATATGAGAGCTCGATTAATCCCAATAATATGGTGCTGCAAATCGTTATTATTGTGTATGTAAATATTTAATTAATAAATGTTATAATATATTAATTGTTTTATTTTATTTCTTTTGACAGCATTGTACTTAAATATATCTTAAATATATTCACAAACATTTTTTAAATCACATTTGTTGCACTGATTGGATTAGCACTAAACTGGTATATGCAGTGTGAGTGGATTGTTGGCGATGATATTGTCTCAGGCGGCTAAGACTCATTTAATCCGATACATCCAATTCTCTTTTTAGACGGGGGATACATTCCAAAGACTCATCATAGGTGCAACAGCCATATTGTAGAGCCCTGGCCTCATCCAACACCCTTCTTTATTTTATCCGGTCAGCCGCCACATCACTCCATCCTCCAGTAAGTTTCAACGATGCAGTGTTCCTCTGTACATAGTCCTACCACTTGAGACTCGGTCTTCCTTTCTTCTAGGGACAAGAAGGCTTATTAACCATAAGCCTTTTCGGCGGCTGACTGTCCGCATCCTTGACACATGACTAGCCCATTGGACTCTGGCCACTCTGACGACAGCTGTGACTCGTATATCCTTGTATAATCGGTACAGCTCCTCGATGCTTTGTATATGCCATTCACCTTCGACGAATACGGCTCCAAATACACGTCTCCAAATTCTCCTATCCAGCATTTCCAGTTATCGTTCATCTTGTTTTGTTAATTTCAAAGACTACTGTGCAAAAAAATATATAGTTATGAAAATATTTAGTTTTCATTAGATAAAAACAATTTAAAATATTTTCCATGTTTTTGTGGTCTTGAGCTTTTTAGTATCCAGAAGAGATCTGCTGTTTAGATGACTTTTATTTACTACCTATCTAAGTGCCATTTCCATGTTCTGACGTAGGGCTCTCCATATTTTCGTTCTGGTATCGAATTGTTATCTTTTTTTTAAGTGACAAAGGCAATCTACTGGTCCTTGTCTTTTCTCCATAAATTTGTCTATTTTTGACGAGCTATAATTCTGGACCTCCCAACCCGGTCCAGTTGCAAATATTGCAACCATAGGGGGGGAGCTTTTCTGACGGATAAACAAGTTTGAATCAAAGGACATTTTATTTTATTTTTGATCCCATTCGCCAACCACGCATAACAAACTATTATATTCTATTATTATTATTATTATTA
>JAGXCT010033852.1:30163-86177 GCA_022495035.1 Philopotamus ludificatus | reverse complement strand
AGCGATTTAGAGGAAACGTTATAGGAAGGCTGATTGTATATATGTATTGTCATTAATTGCTGTTATATGAAATTATATAATCTCATAAGAGATCAACAAAATGGCGATACTTTACATTGAAAATGTATAATCAGTCAAGTGGTTTAGTAGACTGATAGCTCTGACTACCGGAGAGTTTCCGAGAGCACCTGTCCTCACGTATGGCGGAAGAAAAATCACACGCTAACGAGCTCGATGATATTGAGGTGGCGCCCATAAGGGCAACTCACACAGTATGTCATGAGAAGTACTTTGTCAAGTAAATTTACTTCTTTTCTCGAGACTTACATACCCAAGGCAATCCTGAGTCCATGCACTGGGATATAAGTTCGAGTAAAATCCAAATTCCTTCATGTAGAGATATCGCGAGAATTTCTTCTGGATTTTTTCTAGTCTGTGTATATTCAAAGTGCCAAATGGCACTAGATGATAGATCCTGATTCAAGTGAACTCCGAACCGATGTATCGTATAGCAACCTTATAACTAAAGTGCTACGTATGTAATGAGAATTTCTCAAGACAAAGCCCAACATTCTTGAAATTCTATTATATACTCGGTATACATGTGAATTGAATCTAAATTTAGAGTCAAACAAAATTCCCAGATCTTTAATTGACAATTGCCTGGGAAGAGATATGTTCCCAAGCAAAATTCTTTAGACCCGAAGTATCATACCTGCTTACATTTTTACATGTTTTATTCTGGTACTCTTTTGCGGAAACCGACTATCTTCAGCCTGCATGTTCATTTAATTATATTTTATCTAAATATTTCACCAAGAGCAATTTTGTAATAAATATTTTTCAACCCCAAGAGAGATGTCTCTAATATTATGAATCCGATATATTAATATATAGAAACTATAAAGCAATTATACTGTATCTCAAAAAATATGATACGGTAAATAAGATACTATGCTCTAATTGTTTGGATTTTTTCCACTAAATGTTTGATAAGAATTATTTACATTGATTTTTTTTACTGCGTCGATATTATCAGAATCTGTATATCAATTAATTAAATATAATAATTTATTTATATCGAGAATTACTTGCCGTGATATAAGAGATCAATTAGAAAGCGATCCTGAAATAATTTATTGACATATATTAATATAAATGATTTGTAGACTTCGGAGGATTTGCATTTCACTTCAGTTTTTCTTACTTTCATTAAAAGAAACCCAAATGTGTTCTAAAATTTATACAGACAGAGGCAATTAAAAATTTTTTAGAATTAAATAATATTTTATATTACGATAAATATATTACAATAACTCCTTTGCTTTCAACAAAGATTTCACACTTCTAGACATAGAACAATATAATTTTTGTAAATATTCTTTAAAATTATCAGTTATTCATGTATCTTATATCACAGATTTTAATTCTAAACATGTTATTAGCTTAAATGATGCAATTTATTGGCCGATGACACTCCAAACGTTCACGATGAGATTCATACTTGGATTATATGACGGCCACCACAAATAAGATATTCTCAGCTTTGCTTTGAATATATATATATATATAAATCTGAAAAAATAACGAATACGTCATAAAAACAATAAGTAAGACGAATTGATAACAGATTTGATTCAAACCTATGGTTCGCGGGCGATTGTGTGGAGTTTAATCAATTTTGGTATTGGTCTTATTTTTATCGCTAAATATGTTATATCCTCACTCTCTTTCAGCGAGTTTAATTTTTCTTTTTTAACAGGTTTCTTAACTTTTTTCGTTTGGATTGTCGCAAGCATCGGTTTCTCTTCGGACGTCCGCAAACGTAATTTTTTAAGCTCGCGTTGTATGGTTCTGATGCTGACATCCTTCTTGGAGACTTGATTGAATTCTATTCTAATAGCGCTCGTCGAAGCAGTTTTATTTTTTAAAAAAATCTTTTTTAAAATACGCCGTTCGCGCTCGTTTATTTTTAACCTGTTTCCCGACCCAATTTTTCTTAACACTGTTTTTTCTTTACCAAATTTCTTAATGATGCCTCGCACGGTGGACTCACTCACATGAAATTCACGTCCAATCTCGCAATTTGATGCCCCACTTTGATGTCGGACAATTATTTGGGACTTGTTTTCGATTGATAACTTTTTATAAGAGTTCATTGTTCTTTATTATCAATGTCTTTTTACAAAGACCAATAACAAACATGAACTAACCTACAAAAGAATAATACAATAATATAAATAACAGTGAATATAAAATAAACAGTTATAATGGTAGCGTGTGATAATAATAAACAAGATATTTCATTGACTGTACGATGTAGAATAGGGCGTTTGACGTTTATGTTCAAAGTGTTGCCATACAAAACCGAGTATGGCAATAGACAAAAATATCAGCGTATTTGTTGTAAATATTTTCAGAACAATGTAATTAAATTAAAAATGACAATATATACATAAATAAAATCAATCATTATATTAAAAAAATAACGTTTAATTTCCATCATAATGATTACAATTGTTTCTATGAAATTGATTATTATATGTGTTACGAGGCATTTAGATTTATAAACGCCCCAAGGCTTAACAAGCATAAATTTACGACATTATGATAATGACGGGGGGCGTATGCACGTAACGATCAGACGTTTTCCAGTTATCCTAATTTCCGTGAGAGAAATTTTAGAGCGTCCCTGGAATTGATTGGATTAGGCCGCGGGGGGCCGGCGTCAACTACACGTCCGCCCCGGGCGCCAACTTTTGCGACGCTAAACTGATTAAAGCCGACCTACAGCCGGGGTTCATTTGATTACGTGCCAACGTTCAACTGAATTATTTCAATATGGCCAAATTTAAACGGCCGAAAAAAGGCAAACGGTCACGGGATACACTTTCAGACTTGCGAACGGTAGACGGGGCCATAAACGAAATTGTGAGAAATTTTAAATGTATACACGTGACTGTATGTCATACAGTTATATATTTAATATCAGCAGAAAAACAAATGTTATGTTACGTCTAACCAGTGTTACAGCTTGTAGGTAACATGCGACTGAGCTAATATCCGACGAAAATTATGAATTTAGGGTATTCTCTATAACACTGGCCAGGGGGTATGTAAGGGGGAAAGACCACGTTGGCACGTTTGAATTAATTTATTTAATGCCATTTATTCTTTGTTGAATAAATAATTATAAAACAAATAACATAATATTAAAATTAGACAGTGTCGTGGTTTGACACTGGGGAAATATTAGAGTGAGAGACTCATTTCCTTTGCATCTTTTGAATCATTATGCCGACGATACTGAATTATAAAAAACTAAACTAAACTAAACAGTGGCCTTTTAACCCTGGGGCGGGTCTTTGCCACCTGGAGGACACCTCCGTCTCAGTCATGATGTCATGACTGTAGACAGACGTTCTCCAGGTTATCTAGGCTCTTCGAATACGGGTCACGCGCGGATTGTAACAATAATAATTAGACGAGGTTATGGCCAATTCGTATTTAATTCACGGTCTGATCGGGTGCTATGAGCACCTCCTCTAGCACACACGTCACCGAATTGGCCTGGATAGCGGCCTGGCTCCTCATAGATCCGTAGAATCTACGAAACTACGATTGTGCCCAACCGCCATCGCCACCACGTCTAATACCGGCACGCGACAACACTCGACTATATATACTATTATACCGGAAGAAAATTCCTAGCAGGTCTTTTTATCCAAATCTCAAACAATTGCTGGTTTTAAGACAGCAAAAGATCAAGTGTCGGTATTAATATAAAGTTGATCACTGTTGTTGATCAACCGAGCTCTTTAGCCAATTTGATTAAAGGCTTTGAATATGAACTATATTCCTGTACATTGTTGGGCTAACGAAAAGGATTAGATGACGACATCAATTTTTAAATGAGGGATTTATAAAGATACTATATAAATCCTTATAGAGATATTAAAAAAAACTTTCTTTTAAACTACTTTTGCTTTAGGATAACGCGCCTGGCTATTCACATGATATACAATATCCTAATGTTAATGTTGTTTTTAGCAGCAAATACTACGTAGATAATCCATCCATTAGATCAAGTCATCATCTTAACTTTTAAAGGATATTACATTACATATCCCTTTCAAGATATTTTAACAAAGGTTGATGAGGATAGAGCTGTTACAATTCCAGAAACAATGGAAAAAATACAATTTTTAAGTCCAATAAATCGAAAACAAGTCAAACAGTGATTCTGGAGAAGAGCCAGATTTATTTAATTTTAAGTTAAAAAAAGTTAACGATTTAGCTGGAAAAATGGAAAATATAGTGTCAAATATCGATCCCAACGTTAATATGCTTTAAAGATTTAACGAGATATAAGATAAATACACATCAAATTTAAAGAAATGATCTGATTTTCTAACAAAAGAAACCAAAGTAAACTTTTCGAAGGAATCAGAAATTTGTAATATTTCTACTGATAATGATAGCGACTTCCAATCAACTATAGGGAAACAAGAAAGCTTTTGTTTTGGAAGACAACATGAAAATTACATAAAAACATTTCATTAACCCATCCGTCAAGCGGCTCGAAAACAACCGAGTCGTTCGAAGGGGGGGTCTCTCTGAATTCTTCATCAATATCTCGACTTTTTTTTTTTAAATGGATTCTAAGAATAAAAATAGTTATTCATGATATGCTTTATAATTTGGTCGATATTTTGGATTTTTTGACTAATCAATATGACACATAAATGACACTCGCATTCGGCGAGTTCTCGCCGCACGTGTCAATCGCACGTTTCACTCGTACTCAGCACATCGTAGAGGATGCGAGCGAGAAAAAACATCACGTGGCAACAGTTGCGCATATTGTTGTTTTTAATTTTTTTCGCATTTGCAGACAATAAAGTACAATAATTATTTATAATATTTATATAACCCCACGTATTTTAAGTTAAAATATTAATGAATTCTTCATCTTATTGATTTATATTAAAAGAGTTATCCGAGAAAAATTTGGGGTCCCCAATAGACCCCATCGGCGCGCCTTGGTTAAATAATATTATAATTATATTTCACGAAATATCTAATTAGTCAGTGACTGGACTGTGAATGTAATATTTTTTTATTATAATTTTGATTTCGAAAGACTTAGTTTCTCTAAGATTTTGGGGTATTATGGATCGCCATACCTTGCCCACCTCTATTAACACTGTACCGCTTGCTACATACGAAAAATTCGTGCTCGATTCCATGCCCCGACATTTTCCGAACCCTAGAATGAAGAAAAAATCCATTACTGAGTAATGGGGTCGTATGTACCCCGCGCAACATTTGTACTTAATGTAACGCCGTTCCTTCTTTTGTTGTCCTTTTCCATTACGTTTGGGGTTTTGTGCTGCTCGGCTATAATTAAAATTTATTTTTACTGCCAGCTACATTTTGTGCAGAATAAAATTTGGGAGCCCGCCTCGTGAGTAGTGTCGATACGCACGTGAGAAAATAATTAGGATCATTTGCATTGTATCCGAATTATATGGCCCGGGGATGTGAGGGAACAACATTTAACTTTTAAAATGTGTATATAATACAATCTAACGGCTATAGTAACACCATTTGGAAACGTTTTTGTGTATGGTTGGACTCGTTAATCCCTCGAGCTACTAATATAAGTGCTAAAACGTTAATTATAACTAATGTAGGATATGGACAAAAAGTTCGTGCACTGATTTTACAAAAATCTATTTTTAATTATTCCGAAACAAGGAAGAAATCACGCTCCAAATAGATCTATTTAGAATCGATTGTAAATGGTACAATAATTTAACTTTTACTGAAAGCCGTGTTGCATGTTTTTCAATATTTGGTCTTTCATGGACTTTTTTTGAGTCGTGAAGCGATTACATATTATTATATTTTTTTTTTTTTTTTTTTTATATAATATACAACCAAAAAATCAATTCTTGGAATTATTTATGCTACTTCTGGTGGTGGGGGTGATCTTCTTGGGTTTAATATATATTTTACAACCCATCACATCGTCTTTTCTTTCGTCTCTCAAGTCTTTTATGGGCGAGTGGCGTATATTTAGAGCGGATATATACTGTAATTTAATAAATATTTATTGATCTCCAATTTCATACAGTGGCGGAATCGGCTTAGCCGACCCTAGGATAACAGATTTCCTTATTGGACATACTTAGTGAAATAAATAAATATATGTTATTAAATTGTTTAAATAAAAGCTGATCGACCCGCGACACTGGGGGCCACTGATAGGCTTGGAGGTTTCCCCTTTATGGTCGTCCTTATGGTGGGTATGCTGGCCTACCTTAACGTGCACTCCGGGTATAACTACAACAATTAGTACACTCTTGAGCTGAAACGACATCCGCGTGGGCAAGTGGGCAATGGTGTATGACTAAGGTTTTCCTGGAGGGCCCGCCCTACGGTGAGTCTTAATGTAGACTACCTCTGACGAGCCATCGTGGCAACCATCGCATCTAAATACTCCAATGGACAAACATGCGACCAACACCTAAGAAGGCAAGGGTAGTGTGTTAAGGGAGGAGAATCTCGCTCCGACCTGGCCGGCGTAAGTCACAAAAGCCCTGTAAGCAGGGATGGAGGAGACAAGGTCCTGGTGACAGACGGGGCCAGGGGATCGCCTCACTACTTTGAGCATGGTCTCTCTTTCATAGGAAAACTCCACGATTGTTCCATGGAGTCACAAAACTCGCAAGCCGGGTCATCCTTGAGGCCCGGACGATGAAGATTGGTGTTAAAGGGGCCATGTCCCGTGATAAACTGAGACACGTAGTGGTCAGGGGAGTAAACCAGTGCGAAACAACTCGAGCTTTAGTACATTGGGGAAGAACCGGAAACCAGTTCTTCCCGTACTCTCAGCAGACCAGGGGAATTGCCACATCTTTAACGCGGTATTTTAGAGTCTCTCCTTGAATGCGGCTTGGTCCAGAGCAGGGCAATGGTGTAGAGTATTTCGGGTTTGATTTCGCTCCGACACGGCCCGAGAAAACACAAAACGTCCTGTAGACAGAACGATTAGCAACCAAGAGTGGCCGATTAAGCCAAGAGCTTTTCTGATTACGTTAAACATCTCTTTTCTATCTGAATTTAGGCTCGGGCACCCCTACAATACATATTCCGATTCACAGATGTTGCAACTTCTTCGTCTTCGCATATGCCAGTTTGGTATTGAAGGCGCCGTGGCCAAGTATAAATTGCAAAGTGGAATGGTTTGGATGTATTTATTTCATTCGTCGCGACACGTTGGGGAAGAATTTATACTAAATACTGCCGATGTCCTTCCGCTCGACCTAGAGCTCCAGACACGTACTGGTATGTGGATCATTCCTTCTGGCCCTATCCCAGGAAGAGCTAGGGTTCGTTAATAGGGCGACCCTAAAAAGAAGTCTTCACAAAGCTGCGATGGATGTGTGGCAGACACGCTGGATGCACGAATCCACGGGCAGAACCGGTTCACGCCCGGATGAAGATGAGCTGGATCTGTCCCAATCACTTCGAATCTGCATTGGCTGGGCCTGAAGAACGACCCTAGCTGCGACTTAGTGCTGTGGTGATCTTGAACAATTCTCAGAGCATATTTTGTGGGACTGTACAGAATTCTCTACTGAGAGAGAAACTTTGTTTAACGTGGGAAGGCCGACGCCTGGCCCCGTCTGCCACCAAGATCTCGCTTCTAATGAGTCTGCCTACGGGGCATTCATGGTCTACGCCGGCCAGGCAGGCAAGAATCTTCTTCTTTAACCCAATACCATTACCTACTTAGGTCTGGCCTAAAATAGTTCTTCTATGCTTGTCCGCCACGTTGGCCTGTCAAAGGTGGTCTAATTTCAGACCTTAAAGATAAAGCTAAAGATATTTAGCTGAGTCTTTATCAGATGTGAGAGCAGTGAGAACTGGCGAGCCCTCCAAAGCTAGCTTTACTTCAAGAGCCTAGCCAGATAGTGGCGCTCACCTGCGCCTCCAAATATATCAGAAGCTCGCCTGCTAGGACCGGAAAGACTGCCGTAGATGTGCTGTATGCTTGCGTAAGCAGTAGGAGGGCAAATCTCTTACCAGACAATAATCATCTCTGAATGGCCGAGATTTCCGTTCTGTGAGTCTAGAAGCTCTATCCCTATTACGGTCACAAAAATCGCTTTTGTAGCCAAGGTCCCAACTCAAGCCTACTATTCTGGTAAAGCACCCTAGTTCATGCTTGGGTCTGTCTATCACATAATTGATATGCGTTAGCATTCCTAGCTTCCTATCAAGTATTATATCTATATATTCGACGCTGGGCAGAATTGTAATGTTTTGCTCCTTCAGGAAGCTGTTGCATGGAAATCCTGTGTGCGAACCCTTGGTAAGAATTCTTATTTATTTAGTAGACTTGAAAGAATCTTCGATTCTATCCAAGAAAGATATGATTCTATCCAAGAAAGATTATGCCCACGAAAGATTCTCATTCTATCCTCGACCATATGGTGTTTGTTTGACTGTAGTAGTGATGGCCAAACGTTTACATTACATGCTCCAGTTTTTTCACATAACTAAAGCACCCTTCTTACATGAACGGTTGGAGTTCGAAAATATGAATACATGTAGACGATAGAGAATAATTCAAACACGGTACTAAATCAAATAATATTAGCCAGGTTAATTGGAGCACTGATCTACAATAGATCTCTTGGACGAGAAAATGACCCCCTGGAACTCCCTGATAGTTCTGCAGCTGCCGGAAAGTCTCGTTTGGTGAATATAGAAATGTACTATAGTTGAGAGAGACTGCTCTAAGCGAAATGGAGCATTGAAGTTATTTGTTACAGGCATATCCTTTATTACCTTTTTTTAATAAAAGTATGTTTATAAACATAATTAACATTTTTCAACAATTTAATAGTTCAGTCTTTCAAAGCTTGGTGTTAATTTTTTTCCTAAAAGCTACAAAGAATTCTTAAAATTTAAATCAATCAGAAGGTTGACGGGGTTTCGTCAGTACACACACTGATAAATTTACTTTGATTTTTTGGACATGGTTTAAAGGTTTAAAGGTTTTATCAAACAATGACTCCACACTGGCAGGTTGAATTGAACCACTTATAACTTTCTAATGCGTCACGTTTGGCCATCCCTGGACTACAGTTTCTATATATTTATTTTATGTAAATCTAGGTCAATCATGTTAAGCTATGATTCTATTTCATTCTTTAAATATGGCCTGCGAATCTTAGTCGCTAAGAGATATGAAATCTCGCCACTGGTTTTTCTAGTCAATCTTCATTAATTTTAAATTTGTATTAGTGAAGCGATCAAAAATCACTTTCCTTTGCCAGTTTCTTTAAATTTCTCAAGGATCTCTTTATTAATACAATATCTTGCTATATTTCTCATAATCGTTACCAATAATATAACCATCGGTGCACGAACTTTTTGTCCATACCGCTTATTCTTATTTATTTTCATTATTTTTTTTTTAATTTTCAATTATTTTTTTTTTCTAAGCATAAATCTGGATTAACATTTAAATAATTTATCTTAGAATGTGCCTGTATTGTATTTTTGTCTCACTAGTGTTATCCGAATATTGTTAAATGTTAGATCAAAGTTCAGAATTGTTTTAAGTCGAAATTTAGTTATTTTTTGTAAAATCGAACCACTCGAGTACATCCTGGTCCGATGGAGATTTAATGGGTACCTCAATTTGGTCGAGCGGTGGCAATATGGCCACCCCTGCAAAGGGAAAATCCTAACAAATTGTCTTTTAAAAAGAGAGATAAGAAGGGAAACGATTAGGACAGGATACAGCATGAAGGGAAATTGAACATTAAGGATTGAGGGGAACCTCTTTCAGCTCCCACGGATGGATGGATGGACGAGATTGGCGTAAGGAAACGCATTCTATTCACAAGGACGACACAAAGGATGCAGCGGGGAAGATTTTACTCTCAAAACCATCCGAGGGCACGGCGGTACAGTCCCGGCAACATTTTATTTTTTATACGTTTCAAATAAACCGCTTCATCATTATTCATATAATATTTCATGAATATTTCTATGATGAAAATAATAATATTGTATGAATAATTTAAACGGCAGATACTTTGCAGACACGGTGTACTTGTCTTTGTATAAAGCAATAGGCCACTCTTGATGGCTGAGTGCTCCGAAGAGAGATTTTCTCTATGAATGAGTTCAGAATTTGACGGCGGATTCTTTTTTCATTTAAAATTAATCATGCTAATGGACACAACTATTCCAATGTTGAATACGGGCTTATATTTTAATATATAAATTACTATATCTGCAGATAACATTTTAGAATGTTTCATTTATATTGGAACGAAATGTCACATCGTATTACAATAATATATTACGATATTGTTCAACCAGGGGGTTTCAAGTGGGGAAAAAATTCTGATATTGCAATGCGATATGTCACGAATCCAATTTCAATATTTATATCAGTCATTTTTTTTTAAGATACTTGATATATGTCGAAAACTCTATAGCATATCTTTGGATAATAAAAGTCATAAATTGATTTTTATTCGGGTAGACAGTTTTCATTGTCATTTTTGCTACACGTTAAATGAATATTTATTGTTTACATATCATTACATTCAAAAGTATATTTCTAATCTTTTATTAGAAGCATAAATACAAACATTTTCGTCATCGTTACAAAACCATCTGTCACTGCGGCTCAAAAACAACCGTGTCGTCCGAAGGGGGTCTCTCAGATACCCCAAGCGTTTCAAGTCATAAGCTTCAAGAAATTTTATTTAAAATTAGATTATTCTAAGAATAAAAATAGTTATTTATGATTTGCTTCATAATTTGGTCAAAACCTTACCTTTTTTTCTGATGGAGGAGAGGAGATAGATATTCAAAAGACACTCATTCAGGAGATAGTGCTGGATTTTTACCAGCTAAAACCCCTCCTCCAGCTCCGACTACCACCACGGTATTGTCGTTAGATATTCAGCGTGGTGGTGGATGACTTTAAGGTAAAACGTTACCACACGCCCTTCTTGTTGTCGTTCTTATCCTTGCTGTCCATGTCGGCGGTTGATTTGGGGCCATCTTGATCTCTCGGCTTCCTCCTTTGTTAGTATTACTATACTGGCAAAGGTGGATAGCGTCTTACGCACTTGGTCTCTGCCGAGGAGTTTTTGTATGGGTTTCGATGGTTATCGTCTCTCCTCCTAGGCTTTTTCGAGCTTCTATGAAGCACAGTGGAATGCACACCTACAGTGAAATGCACACCTACAGTGGAATGCACACCTACAGTAGAATGCACACCTACATGGATATTGATGAATTCTTCATTAATAACTTGAATATTTTTTTTAAATGGATAAATCTATTCCTTCTGTTATTTGTTTATTTGTTGTTGGCATGCAGATATTCTCATATGTATTTATTATATAACAGACTTAGATATATAAATTCTTAAGTATGCTATGTGGAAAATATTTATAAGTAAATGTTGTACTGTACTGATTTTTTCACTTGTACGAGAATCCTGCGACCTTCCAGAGGGCCGCGGCCCATAATTTGGGAAGCACTGAAGTAGACGATCAAATAGGTTGCAACGGCTCTCAGCGCAAAATAACCTAACCTAACCTAACCTAACCTACCCTAACCTAGCAACCCCACCAGCAATCGCCCTAGCCCTGGCCTAGCCCCTGTAGCCTGGCCTAACCCCAGCCCAGCCCTAGCCTGGCCTAGCCTGGCCTAGCCCAGCCTGGCCTAACACCCAGCTAGCCTAACCTAGCCTAAGCCAACCTAGCATGGCCTAATAGCCCTAAATAGCCAGCTGGCCAGCCACCCTAGTTGCTTAGCTTAGCCTAACCTAGCCTATCCGTCACGGGGGGGCTCCCGGATAATCCTTGGGAGTCCTATGGATTAGCCTGGAGGGACAACCATGACAGTCCTGGCCTCAGGATTGAGACGAACGTGCCTTTGTTGGTGCTTAGGATATTAATAAAAGAGGCCAGTGACCGGCGAAGATCGCATAGTATCCTTCTTGTAGCAAAGATCCGTTTCGGATTAGAAGGCGATTTAAATAATAATAATAAGAGTATAAAATTTTCTAACTAATCAATATGACGCGTAAATGAAAGTTCTCCGCGATGGGGTTCAAGTCGACGTTATCTACAACGACTTTGAAAAAGCGTTTGATAAAGTCGATCATGCCAGACTCATTCTGAAACTAGACAGTTTGGGTTTATCGGATAATCTCGTACACTTCTTCTCAGGTTACCTTTCAGAGGAAACAATGTGACATACGACTCCCAAACGTCGTATGCTTACAATACACCTTCCGGTATTCCGCAGGGGTCAAATTTAGGACCTTTATTATTTTATTTATAAATGATATTCATCAGGTCCTTCAATGTAAATTTTCACTTTTCGCAGACGACTTAAAAATATTTCGATCTATTACTTCAGTGGAAGATGCCCTTTCGTTGCAGCTGGACATTGATTCTTTGCACGGTTGGTCAATACTAAATCGTCTTCCATTAAGTATTGGAAAGTGTCAAACAATGACATTTTCTTCTAGATCAAAAGAACCCATCATATTTAATTTACAGTCTTGGGAGCGTAACTCTTTCTGGCAATCGTCTGGCCCAAAGATCTGGAGTATTTTGTTTTGATTCTAAGTTAAAATTTAGTTTACATCTTATCGGACGTGTAATAGGATCGTCAAGATGTTGAGCTTCGTCTTGAAATTCTCACCACATACATGCTTTGTAGTCATGCAGGTGCTAGCACGATACATTGGTTCGGAGCTTGCTCGAACCAGATTCCATTATATGGGCGCCTTATGACGCCTCGGATTCCCTCAGATTAGAGAAAATCCAAAAGAATTTTTTCAAGAAATCTCTACATGAGGGAATTTGGATTCTACCCCAGTTTATACCCCAGCGTATGGGTACAGGGCTGCCTGCGGTATGTAACTCTCGAGAAAAGAAGGTTGATCTACGTAGCAAAGCACTTCTTCAAGCTGTTGGTTGGCGCAGTACATAACCCCCTTGTACTGTGCGAGTTGTCCTTATAGGCGCCACCTCACTACCATCAGACTCCGTTCCCGTGTGACTTTTCTTCCGCCAACGTGAGGACAAGGGCTGCTCTAGAAAGCTCTCCGGTAACCAGAGCTATTCGCTTTTATGCTCCAACCATTTGGCCAGATATGTGGATATATTCGATGTCAAATATAGCCGTTTTGTTGATATCTATATGAAATTTTATAATTCTTTTCTTCAGAATTTATTTGTAATATATATGTATTTATTTATTTGTGTTATATATTTTTCATGTAGTTATTATGTGTTATGCGTGATTGGCGAACTGGGTCATTAATGTATATTTACGAGTTTGATATGAAAGCTACTTTGTCTTCAAACAGAATTGTAAAAAAAAAATGTCACGCCGCAGACTGACCCTCTTGCAGCACATGTTCCGGCTGCGAGCAAGAAAAAACATCGCACGCTTAGCAACAGCAGCGAATATTGTTGTTTTTATTATTTTCGCAATCGCAGACAATAAAGAACAATGATTATTTATAATATTTTTTCTTTAGACTTTTTTAGACAATACAAAATACAAAAGGTTTGTGACATGTAAAAAGTCCCCTATAGGCTCCAAATGGACAACAAATAGATAGAAGTTTTAGATTGGATTTTGTGGACTATCCTTCTCCAGGTCTTCTATGATTTTTCTAGGTATTCTAGCATGTAATGCGCCTTCCTTTCTTTTAATTTCCATCATATTCTTTATCATTATTAGTATTCTGGGATTGTTATTTCCTCGTCAAATTAAACTTTGGATTGGACGATTTTGAATATTTCAACATCTATTATATTTACACTTATTTTCAAGTATCTTATGGACAATCGTGCTTAATTTTTTAATGTCTCCGAGAGAAGAAATACTGTTTTTCCTAAGCTTTAATGAAATAAGTTGTTTCGAACATTGGCGATAAAAGAATTAATGTAGGACATAAAATCATGAGTACTACAACTGGCGTTATCGACATCACTGAAAACTAATAAAAATTAAGAACATTGTATTTTTCATATATTACTATATAATATGAGTACCGGAAAAAAATCAATTATTTAATAAAACTTTAAAAATGTTTATTAATTATTTAATTTTAAATAAAGATATTATGAAACTGGTTTGAATTGAAGTAACTATTCAATCGATTTTTTTATTTCGTTCACGTTATGAAATTATTTACACGTAAAATTATTTTTTAATAAACTGAAGAGATGGCAATCTGATAGAGTAATGTCTGGGGAATAATGAGGGTGTGGTAAATAAAACCTTCAAATTCAGTTCCTAATTTTTATCACGAGCCATTCTTTTAGGCGCTCGTTGTCATGTTGAAATGAAAATACCTGGGCTTTAAAAATCTCTCCAATAGTTCCGTGATACATATTCAGGATAGAATCATCAAAAATTTAAGGTCTTTCTGATTCCAGGGTATCATGTTAATCTCTATTGCTCGATTTAAATTTTTGACACCAAACTGACATCTGTTAACTCTGAAACTTGACCATAAATCTCAATAATGGTTTTAGTAGCAATGGTAGCATAAAACCCCGATCGTAAAAAAGCAGAATGCTATGTCCGACGTGAGCTTTTCCACTGTAGGGCTCGAAATTTTACCCTTAACCATAAAATAAAATTTATCGTACAAAAAATAAAATTAAACCATAAAACTGCGAAAAAACTTATAATGATATCTTTCTTCTACTGCGTGCGGAAATTATTTAAGCTCAAACATCTGTTAATTAAATAATTGATTATTGAACTACATTAAATAATCCGTTGTTTTCATCAGAGTTGACATTCAATCTACTAATTTAATTTATTAATTGGTTTGAAATATCTGATACGTAATCACTAGAAGGTTCTTCTGAAATTATCCGACTATTTATCAAGTGCTGTTTAAATTTAATGCCACTTTAAAATTTTTCAAATTTAAAAATACTAAATCTAAATAAACTGAATAAACAGGTATATTTAAAATCACACAAAATATTTTTTCGATAGTTATTATACATTGTGACAATTTGAACGTGTATATTTACTCCCCTTTTTTAAATCAATGTTATCAGATTTATGTCTAAGAATATATTTTCGGTAATATTCTTATCATTCTATGTTTCCAAAGTTTTTTTGTAAACGGTACATATAAAATACTATGGAAAAAAGTGGTAAAATTAGTACAAAAAATGATGAATTGTTTTTATAGATTACAAAAAACATTGTGGTATAGGAAATTGTGTAAAAAAGATAATAATGAAAACTCAATAAATTTATTATACAAATATTATTTTAATTATGAAAAAATAATACTTACGTCTGTATCGTTAGTATTATTTTAGTTGGTACATATGTGTTAGAATCTATTGAAACTTTTTTTATTTGTTTTTTGCTTGTTCTTTTGGGCCAATAAATATCGGCGACATAACAACGTAAGAAATTAAAAATATAATATTAAATATTACCATTTTGTTTCTATAAATCGTGTTAATGCATCGTGTAGAAGAAGATTTGAGTGTATTTGTATATAATATATTTAGAAAATGTATCAAACCATCATCATAGGCGCGACAGCCCTATTGTAGAGCCCTGGCGTCAAACTTTCTTATTTTATCCTTCTTTAACCCTCCTAATCATTATTTTTTTGTTATTGACCAAGATTTTCTCAATATTTTTACTTGAAATCCTTGGATTTTATAATTTGTAATGGAAATTAGACCGCCTTCGGACGACGCGGTTTCGAGCCGCCGTGACGGATCGGTTATATAATCTTTTTCCACATATATCCTTCGCCGTTTTATAATAGTATTTATATTAATGAGTGTATTATTTCTGTATTTTTTTATACTAGGTTTATAAAGAGATAATTTGAGATCATCATTCAGTGTTTGTATTATCATAAGTTTCTTACATGCGGCCAGCACAACATTTTAAATTTGTAACTGACCCGTTGTAAAAATAGTGTTTTATTTCTGTAATTTTATATACTAGGTTTATTTTGTTGATAAAGTGATAATTTAGGTTCTTTATTAAATTTTTGTATTATTATACATTTCTAACGTACGGCCCGCACACATTTTTAAATTTGTAAATGGCCCGTTGTCAAAAAAGGTTGCTTACCCCTGCCTTAGACTCTTGGGGGGTCAAGGATTCGTCCTTGGCATATGGGCATGTATTTTGTATTGGTCTCATTGATCCTTAGTACCATACCAATTGCCGCTCTCATCATTAACCTAGCCGTGCCGATGGGGTCTATTTGGGACCTGAAATTTTTGGGAAAAGTCTAAAGAATAAATCCACAATTGCGGAAAAAAATAAAAACAATTTTATTTTCCATTAGCACCGGTGCAATGTTTTTTATCGCTCCGTACCTGATTTGAACGAGAAAAAACATCGCGCACGTGCAAATGCGAGCGAGAAAAAACATCATGCTGTGCAAGTGGTGAAACCACATGCGACGAGCTTACGCGTCATATTGATTAGTAAAAAAATCCAAAATACTTACCATATTATGAAGTATATTATGAGTAACTATTTTTATTCTTAGATAAATCCATTTTTAAAACAGATGTCAAGGTAGAATTGGGGTCTATTTTCTTCAATAATTTTATACAAAATAGACCCCATCGGCCAGAGCCGTTGGTTTCGAGCCGCCGTGAGGAGCGGTTAAGATAGGTGCCGGATTTTTCAACGCCGGAGTCTTTTATTACACCTTCGATTGCTTTGTTAAACAACAATTATGCTAGAGTGTCTTAACTTCTTCAGAATACTCGGATTGAACACTACATCTAACCTTTAACATTGCAAGCCTTATCATATTTATTAACCTTTAAGAAATATTGAGACTCCTCATCACCCCGTATAGCTTCGGCCTGGAGACAATTATACACATTCCATAAATACAACATTGAATTCACCGATGTTAAACATTATGCTTATATGCTTAGATTAATATGTTCACGTATTTTCAACGTTGAAATTGGAACAATGGTTATGTTGCAATTCTGGAAATTGGCCCGCAAATTAATTGAAATACATTGCCGTGAAATATTTAGGCTTTGCAGATTACGAGGCCAACTTTCAATGGGGGCTCTGCGCCCTCCGGAGAACAATTAACATTGAAAGTTGAAGTTTCGAGTGTAGAGCCGAGTGTGTCGATTAGTATCAACTTGTACATCTGCGAGCAACACAAAAGAGTTGAAGTTGCGATTCAAATCTCTGGGCGCCCGCCCCCTCCGACGACCGACTCCGATGTTTTCATTAAAATATTAAAAGCCCCCTCGGCGCGGAAAGGTAAGTCGGAATAAGCCGCTAAATTCATTTGGCCAAAGGTATTGATCAAAATGTTGCAAAAGTGTGTCGGTCCGCGCGTATTCATCGGCGTCGAAGGAGATCCGGCGCCGGTTGTATTTTAATTTAATCATTTTAATCAATCGCAACTGGATTTATCTGGGACGTAATCGGAAAAGTTTACTTTCATATATTTTGTACTCCCCAATTCCCTAATCTTTCAGCGGTCATTTCATCCGCTCTCGATTTATCTAGAGATTTGACTTATAGACACACATATAAGTTGACTAGCTCTTTAAATCCCGAAATATGGATTATTATATATAAGTTATATATAATAGATAGGGATTATAATCCCAGTAATAATTTTAGACCCTTCAAATTTATTGTTAGCGTTTCAGATTATTTAAGTATAGAAATTAGACTTAAATATTAGGGAAAAATCTTTAGGTATACAGTCTTGTTTTTCCAAGATATTTGATTTTCTGAGAGCCTTTAAATGATCCGTACTGTGAATTTAAGAGATGCTAGTTTCAGCAATAATTTTTAAATAGTTAATCAAGGATCTGACCTTATTAGGAATTACTTAAATTTCTATCCTTTGATTTAATCATTGAAATAAAATTATTTTCTTCGCCAGTATCTAATTATAAATTTTAGTAAAACGTGTCCACGTTAACTTTTTTTTATTAAACGTAAGAATAGATATTCGAAAATACTAATAATTAAAGAATTTTGACTTAATATATAACCAGAAACGGTTCGTCCAAATGCACTTCGAAGCTGCAGCACCCCCAAACAAATGGAAGAAAATATTTTTTTATATAATAATATTATGCAGTGTTTTTTAATCATATCTTATTATTTTATATTTTAGATGAGCGAAATATGCTTTTTGAACTTTTAATATTCCGCAGCACCCCCAAATATTTTATGCACGAGCCGCCACTCCATATAACACGTATAATCTTGATTTTTCACGGTTTTTATATAACAATACCGAAAATAATATCTTAATATTCCTTAAGAGTTTACTTCTATGTATTACTTTTTTTAAACTTTGGACTGGTATTCATCTCAAAAGATTTTAGTTATTAATATATTTGCGTTGTATAAAACCTTGCTTTTAACTAAAGACGATTTAATATCTGTTATTATTTTGTAATACTTATTAACCGATCCGTCACGGGCACTCAAAAACAACCGCGTCGTCCGAAAGAAGTATATTTATTATGAAAAATAGACCCCAAGCATTTTAAGTCAAGATATTGATGAATTATTCATCAAGATTATTTTTTGAAAGTGAATTATTCTAAGAATAAAAATAGTTATTATTGATATGCTTCATAATTTGGTGATGCGTAAATGACAAGCGCTCTCGGGGATCTCCTGCCGCCGACTGAGCTCTCGTCGCACGTTTCAACCGCCCGGTTTATTTACGGGTATTTTTTTTTTAATATTTTTTTTATGTATTATACATTTAAAGCGTTCTATATATTTTTTTAATGATTTTTCCTTAATACTCACATTTAGAGTACATATATACTCTCAAATAAATATATTATGTAAAATGCAATTCCAGGGCAGATTATTTAAATATCAAAGTAAATCCTCACAATGACCCTCTAATGAACAAATCAACTAAAATCTTAAGTTAGAACGCTTAACACTGATATCTGTAGATTTATTAGGATCTTTTAAGTGTGTCATCTAATATTCTCATAAATTATTATTCTAATGTCATCATAATCATCAGCATTTGCTAGCCACAAGACACTCATTCACTCACACATGGTCTTGCAAGACTGTCGAATGGCAGTCGAGACCAAAGGAACCAGAGTCTCACACGTGACATGAGGGCTCCTCTTTTGTGTCCATAGTCGCCATGATATGCGGTTTTTTGTAAAGAGTTTCCCTCTCTTGGTCATTGCTGGCAATGGACGTGTATCTTCTACCCTGTTGGTATCGGATTTTACCCTCCAGACAGTGTCCATGCAAGTATGAAGGGGTTTGCCTCGGTATTCGTTTTCTTCTTCTCTAGGTTCTTTTCGTTATCGTTCTATGCTTATAACGAGTCACATGTCAAATGATATATAAATAATGCAGTTTTTTCAAAATAAATTTAATTTATTTATCAATATTAATTGTATTCTAGTTAATAGTCAACTCTTCTATAGTACGGTCAACTCTTCTATAGCGCCGAGATTGGGATCACGCTATAGAAGACAAGGTACCCATACAAAATTTGGGGTTAGGTTTTTTAAATGTATTTTGTAAATAGAACGAAATTAATACATCAAATATTTTCCATTCACATATTTTAAATGACGATACTCTATTTTTGGTTTATTCGTGGGCGTGTGTTATATTTTTATGTGGCAAGGGCATTGACCTTTATTTCCCGCGACAATATGTTGCATATTTACGACATGTAGTTAAATCTCGAAAATCCAGCGTTTGGTAGGAAACGACGATTTTGAAGGAAGCGCTATAGGAGGGATTACCGCACACGTCGCTCTATAGAAAAATGCGCAATAAGAGGGTTAACATGTAGTCTCCATGAGATACATTGTAAGTTTTATTACATCTGTGTCAGTGCTTCTTCATTGCTTCTAAGCACTTCTAGATCGCAGTTTTCAGTATAGTGTTTAGCTAATTCAGCGATCATGTCTTTATATCCTTATTCTTGGATTATCTTCATCTTCTAGCTCGAACTATTAAATGTACATAGGTTTCTTATGATAATGAAATATATATATATATCCTTATAAAATACTTTAAATTTTATTGTTAGGATTAAGACGTCCTTACCCGAAACTGACAAAGGACACGTTAGACATTGTATGCTGTTATTTTATGACTAGGACTTTAACCCTAGCAAAGCCACTAAATCCATTAACCAAGTTTACCGTCAAGTGCTATAAATAGTTTCGAAAGTTTAAACATGGCGATATGAATTTAAAAGATAGGACTACTCTCCAAATTCGATAATAACGTGTTGAAATATCTGATTGAATCTGATCCTCGTTTAACAATTGAGGAATTATCGTAAAAACTCGCATCTCCATGGTCCATAACATCTACTTGAACCAGTGTTTTATTCAAAACCGCTTATTTTTTTTTCGAAAAGATGCAAGAGGAATGAGAAGTGACTAACTGTATAGTATTACATAAAAAATACGCGATTACTTCTTGGTCCTCCTATATTAAGGCTAATATTAGGGTTATCAAAAATAAAATCATTGTCTTTACGTGATGCTAAGTACAAACAAGACCTTACTCCATTCAAGTATTTTCATCTCAGGTTAAAGTTAGCATTTTTTATAGCACAATGATCAAAAAATCGTCAGATTAAACAAAAAAATATTTTCGGCACCTCTAATATAATAATAATAATAAATAAGACATGTTATATTGTCAACAATGTGCAGATAATAATAAACAATGTGACCCCACACACGTCCCTTATCGAGATTCCAATCACGGGTGTTCCGTTCGGTCTCATTAAAATGGAAATGAGTCGGGTCTTGGTTTTCCGCGTTAGTTTTCTTCTTCCCGTCAAAAGAAAATATGATTTTCCTCCTGGGGGGAAAACGAGCGTTGTGCGAATATATCGCGAAATAAAAAAAAAAAATGTATTATGATAATTCGGGGCCATGTCGACCCAGTTCCGGTGAGAGAATTAGTTACGAAAAAAAATTAGTATCATATTATTTCCTAGAGAATATTTATCCTATCGATCGAGCCGTATCCGGCATCCGTATATGGCATTGTATTCATTCGTCTGACGATTCATCCGACCGTCCATGATTAACGATGTTTTATTTTCAGACGCAACTTTATACGTGTGTCGTGGAAAAATAATTTTTATTTTCGTATACGGCATGATGTAAAAAAATAAATATATATATATACAGGATGCTCGGTCGGATGTAAATGTATGTGCGCACATATGTGTGTGCAGAATATAATTTATCTACTCTCGTCGCCATTCCTTACGAAGCGATAAACTTGATCTCCCTAAAGATGGTTCGCGAGTATCAAAACACTTTTTTTTTTGTTTCTCGCGAAATATTTCTCTATTAAGAAAAGCCCGAGGCAGAGTTTTTCCCTTTGTGTTTTCTAAACGTCTCGTATGACAGGACTATGTGAGAAATGTTCCGATGCTTTTCAAATATCCTTTTATAATTTTATATAAATATATATATAGGGATAAATAGTATTTTTTTTCACTGTCGCATTAAAAAATTGCTTAAAAGGCGAATTATTATTTTTTTCAGCGGAAAAAAAATAAATACGATACTGTTGTTTTTTGTTTATATTTTTTTTAAATTGGCAAAGATCTAGTGTCAAATAATTTCGGGCATGGGGGTTGCGAAAGTGGAATTCGTTGTAGGAGGCATGGCAGAATTCCAACTTTTCCGCCAGATTTCGCCAGTGCCGTAGCCAAAAGGCTTACATTCTACTAAAAGTTATGTCGAAAGTGTCTGAGAATTTGCATAGCGTAAATGCAGTTTACGTGTTAAAGGATTGCCGCATCTGAATGAAAAGAAATTACACTTACTGGCAGTATATCCGAAATCGTCTTCCTGCTCCGGATCGGCGTCTTTCTCTTCCTTTGTTCTCTTAACGTTGCCGGCGCTCGCCCTATCGATCTGAAAATAAATACAATACCATTTATAATAAATACAATATATTTAAAAAAATAACAAGATATGAAGTATTCTATATTACTTTCGAAATTGTTGTTGTTCTTTGAAGTCGCGTCTATCCTCTTCGTCGTCATCGTCGCTATCTTCATCATCGGAATAAACGATCTTCTTTTTTTCTTCGACTTCAACAACAGGCTCAACGACGACAGGCTCAGCTACGACTTCTGCTTCTTTCTTCTCTTCAATTTGTTCAACCTTCACCGGAGATTCTGGCACCGGAGACTCCACCTTATCAACAATATCTACACTGTCTTCGTTATCCGGAGCAGTTATCTGCGAAACAACACAAAATTCCATTTAGAAGAGAGCAGATTTGCATAATTGCGTTACACACAACCCATACATCACCGGTTGTTTTCTTCCTTCTGTCCAATAGAGGAAGCCGGCGAGTTAATGGATATAAATGGATGCGACAAATTTTCCAACGGGAAACTTCAGGAAAAGCCGGCGGGAAAAGTCGATCGACACAATTTAGAAGGTAATACTAATTACGTTGGTTACTCGAATAGATTGGAGTGCAAATATAAATTTATACATCGAGTCGATGGAATCGATCGAGTTTAACGACTTGTGGAATGTTTGCCTTATGTGACCTAAGTATCAATATATTCGGCTCAAAGATTAACTTGTCAGATAAACTAAGAACTATCGAATACAATTTAATATAAATTATTTTGTGAGGGAACGTTTTTTTTTAACAAAAATAAACCGTTGATGTGGCAATAATACTAGATAGATTTAGTGATAATAATTTTATGCCTCTAATATTATTTTAATTATTTATTGTTATTAAAAGGCCATTTAAAGTATGGAAATAGAAAAATGTTCGATGAAAAAAACCTAAGCACATATTTTACATGCTACTAGTTTTCTATAGGGCGGATTTAAATAACGTTGAGCCTATCTCGGCGCTATAGGAGTATATACTGTATTGATTTCATTTAACTTTAAATATCTAAACGAGAATTTCGAACCTAAGCGCTATAAAAGACATGACTGTACTTACAATTTTTGTACGAATTGTCTAAAAAACGAGCTATGACTTCATAGCAACTTAGTTCAATATGAATATGCAATGGAAGTTCGATAGTTCATGGAAGATACAAAAGATGGGAAAAATTGTAAATGGCCACTATTCTTAACCTAGCCGTGACGATGGGGTCTATTAGAGACTTCATGTCACAAACTTTTTTAATAATCTAAAAAAGCCTAAAGAATGAATATTATAAATAATCATTGAGCTTTATTGTCCGCAATTGCGAAAAAAAAATATAAACAACAATATTCGCTTCTGTTGCCAAAGGTGCGATGTTTTTTTACGCTCGCATCTGGTACGATGTGCCAAGTGCGAGCGTACTCGTGTTCAAAAGTCAAAATGTTGATGAAGATTTCATCAATATTCTTACTTGAAGAGCTTGGGGTCTATGATATACCCCCTTCGTATGACTTATTTGTTTAACGGATTGATTAAATTTAAGATGATCTACTATTGAATATGAATCGTACAACTTAAAAGCTCAACCAATGAACGATACTATGGTCTGATAATATATATGCTGTGTTTTTTAAAAAAAAACATCAAAGGCCAGTAATACAGCGTATGTTTTATACGAAAATGGTATAAAAAAGAGGTTGGGGTTATTCTGATAATAGAACTAGTAAAAAAATGCTATAAATGAATATTCGAGCACAAACGAAAAAATTGAAATTCCGTATATTCGAAACATGTAGAAATGAATATGAGTTTTCTGCATTTTTAAAATGATGAAACTACGCCTGAAATTACTCGGGACAGGTTGATAAAAGTTAAATTTATAGAGGATTTTACAGAGAAATTTCAGAGGGCGTATATCCCAAATCAAAACTTATCCTTTGGCCAGTGGTATCCAACCTGGGAATACATTTTTATTATCATATTGAATACAGCACTCCCCACAGTTTAGGAAATACTGATCTGATAAAAATATAAAGCCCCAACTGTAAAGAACTACGTTCCAGTTTTTAAATTAATCGATTGAAAGGTTTAGAAGTTATTTTTGATATACTTTTGATATATAATAAAGCACAAGTGATTATTTGTTGCTCGATTTTATCGATCATTTTTTAATCCTGCTTTTATTGGTTCTAGAGATGAGTTTCTTTATCGAAAAACATTTTCCATTAAAATTTTCATATGATAAAGCATTTTATAATTGCCAACTAAGATAAGTTAGTTATTGAGTTAACTTTTATGTAATTAATACGCAATTATTTTCTTGCCAACCTAATAACACGTATATTAAATATATGCTCATATCCAGTACTGATATAACGGCGTTAAGTTTTAAAGTAAAGTTCATTTGACCTGGATTTTATCGCTAAGCCTTCCGAAAGTTTAGAAATCTGTCAAGAGTTACGTCGGACGCTTTTATTTCTTCAAACAAAATGGCTTTACCTCCACTTCGGGCGTTTTAGACGGAGCCGGAGCTTTGGACTTAACGCTGACTGTCGGCGAGGGAGGCACCGACGCCTTCTTCGACGGACTCGGTGATTTATTCGTGGGACTGCCGCTGAGGGTATCGGTCGAGCTGGTCACCAGCTTCTGGCTATCCACATCGCTCGAGTCAGTATTCTAAAAAAGCGAATAAATACATAAAATATATATAAATAAGATCAACATATACGTATATATGTGGACACAAAGAGCCCCCATAGACCGACACAAACAAACTTTAGAAAGGACAATGCCGCACGGGTACAAGTAAATATTTTAACAGAACAAACATTTTATTTGCTCTCGTCGACCTTTGATAGAGAGCGTGAAAGGTATCGCCAATATTGATCCACATTCAATATTATTAATATGCAAATTTTCATATAACTCAATTTATCGAGAATCCATGACACGATACTAATCAGATTTAAGATGGATGGCATACGTTGGTGATTGGAAATTAATTATATGTCACATACCCAAGGCAGAAGACTCTGTATCAGGAAATTTACAGGATTTCCAGCCGCTCTGATGATTTGCACAGCTTTTTCGTGCGAAGCAGTTCTAACGTCGACTCCGTCCACTTCCAATATTCTATCTCCGGTCTGTATAACGAATAAAATAATTAAAAAAACATATATTAAAATCATATTTAATATTATTACATACCCGCAATTGCCCACATACTCCAGCTGGACTATTCGGCACCACATTCTTGATGAATATCCCTGATATTATGATATCACCAGGCTCACCTGTACTCCCTGATATATCAACCTGAAAATAATAATATGTGAACATATCTGTTTATGTTTTTCTAACACGTTTTAACACAAATGATTTTCACGGATGTATAAATAAATAATACTGAGCAAGAACAGCTTTGTTCAGATAAATTCTGGTTTTGCGAACACAACATTAATTTGATGCTTTAATAGTCCCTCATAAAAATCGCGGTCACAAAAGAGCACATCAGACACGTCATGCTTTACGATTTTAAAAAGGAAATTATGTAAACAATGCTGTAAAAATATATGGAAAGTGAATCGTGAATGTGTTTTGAATATTTGCAAATATCAACGATACTTTTTGTAAATTTGTAAATTTTGAAAGGATGCCAGACGCTGTGGGTTTTGTTTGATGATGGTGTATTGAAAGATATCCGTATGCAAGAGTTCTCGTGTCCGGCTTTAAATGACATTTTGGCCAGCTTTATGGAAGGATCAGTTGAGTTCAGAAGATCGTCCTGGGTGCAGGCGGTACGTAATCTGAGCAAGTGATCAACGATCTGCACCTCTCCACAATTTCTGTGCAACTGGTTCACCTCCTCGTGGTGTCAGAGGCAAGTACGGGCCTGAACCGCCGAGGGTCACCAAACTGGCTCTAAGAAGCCCCTATGCGAGTCTACTCGCCATGCTGGTCACTGCGGCTTTGAGTTCTGAAACTAACGGAATCCTTCGACGAAGATCCCCCGTCGACGGACGAAGCGTCGTTGGGCGCTTCCTAAGCCTTGTCTATCATCCGTAAGGGATGCGCAATCGATCCTTCAGTCAGACCCCGTGTTCAGATGATAGCATAACACGATGGCTCACGCAGTACATCCTTAACTTTAGAGTAAGGGATACATTGGAGTATACTTTAAGGCCACTTCTGTGGTACGACTAAGTATAGCCGACCTTTAAGGGGCTACATAACGACAGTTACCTATGCGGCCCAAAGGACATGAGCAGGCTCTACGGAAGAACACGCCAAATTCACGGCCATGCAGGCCCAGGCTCCGGACAACCAGGGAAGAGGAAGACCCCCATAGTGGTCGGGAGCAGCCACACAACCAGGCAAGCCTGTACTGGACCGTGGGTCCTGTTTATCGAACGAGGTGCGCAACTGTTTTCCTCCCCGTCCGACTCCGATTCCGCACCATGAAGCTTGCAATCGAGACGAATTGTGCGGGTTTGCCACATCTGCACACTCCATCGGTTACACTGGGTAGAACCCGCGAGAACCGCCGGGCATAGGAGTCTCTTCATTTGTGTCACCAGCAGCTAAGCAACCGGTACACATTGGACCTGTTGTGTGCCTCATTCATCATGTAGACGCGTGAAGCTCGACTGGGAGTCGCTTGCTTCTCTTCATGTTCCTGGACGATCCCTCACCGGGGTCTCGTCTCCGAGAAGGATCCCAAGGCGCACCATTCCGACAGGGATCCCACTCCTGCCGGGTGGGGGCTTTCGTAAAGAATCCCTAGTTAGTTTCCAGTGACATCACCCGCCACCGTACTCACATCTAGCACCACGAGGAGGTCAGGGACCATCGAAGCCGTCCCAGGGTTATCCACAGAACGTGGCTTCACTAGATGGCCCAAAGGACAGCTGATAGATCGTGTCCATGTGAGCTAAGGAGTCTGGGGATGCGATTCTCGCTCTGGCCAGGCCGGCGAAGACCGTAAAGGCCCTGAAAGCAGGGCCGCTTTTAGATCAAGCCTCGATGACCGATAGGGCCAGGGGCCAGCCTAACCGCATCTAGCATAGTTTTTTTGGTGGAGTCGAGCTCCTTGCACGTCCAAAGGATATGGTCACAACCAGGATTGTCTTTGAGGCCAAGTTGATGCAGCTTGGCGTTGAAGGCACTTGGTTCGATCCAGGGCAGAGTAAGGGACGGAGTATGTGGAAGTGGCAACTCGGCACAATTCTGGGCGTGAGGATAACGGGAAGGGAATCGATCCCTCATTCCGTGACGCGAAGCCGATACATCTCGCAAGTGTACATGCGGATCGGGTGTGGGGTCGCTCCTGACCTCACATGGTCCTCCTTCTTCCTGATTCACCAAGTCAGGGGGTGATTTTGGTGTGTCCAAGGCGTTAGAGCCCTCTTTACCTCTCCACAATCGCAGGATGATTTGAGTAGTCCCATTTCCTAAACGTTTTCCTTATCATTGTGACGCCAGTTCAGAGTTCTATTGAACGTCTTCTAGCGTATTTCTGCTGGCTGCAGGACGAACTGTATACACATTTTCCCCTCTCCTCCCGACTCGTTCCACAGAACTTATTAATTCATCATCGTAAACTGTCCATCGCCATTTGAAGGCGAGAATTAGAACATAATAAAATATTCACTGCTCTTTATTGACGTGAAAGTCAATTTTTTTTTTGAAAAGTAGAGTAACTGATCACTAGATCTAGACTAGATCATCATGATCAGCCTTTGTTTCTACATTGCTGGCTGTCTCTTAATTGTTTCCATCTTTTCTGGGCATAGGCTTTCCTCTTTCAACTGGTTCCCGCAGGTTTGATAGCATCGCTCCATTTCGTCAGAGGTCGACCCATGTTTCGCTGACCATCCTCCGGTACATGATTTCCGACTCCATCGCCCGTTTTAGATGCATGCCACATGTCCAGCCATCTGCCACTTCAGTCGAGGGATTCTTATGGCAATATCATTTGCATTAGTTTTCTGAAAGATTCAATTGCACAAATATATATTAACATTGATCGCTTCATCGCCTTCTGAGTCACTTTAAACTTGTGGACTGCTCCCATCGTAAGTGTCCAGGTATCGGCGCCATAGTATTTACTGGGAGAATACAATCGATATCTTTGTTTTCAGGTATTGGAGGATTTGAGTGATGTTTCAGTTTCCCAAACGCTCCCCATCTTAGTTGATTTTTTTTCTTGCACTCTTTGTTAAATCTGTTCGAAATAAACATATTCTTGCACTTCCTATACAGTGATCCTCTCGACTAAAATTGGGTTTATAAACTGCGTTATTATTTATCACGTCTTTTGTTATGTCCATATTTGTACTAAAACTGAGAGTCACTGTAGAAGTCTCCCAACATTCCAGTCTCTGCCATAACGACTATGTCATCTGCAAAATCTGAGGTATATACTTTTCATTTATATGAATATCCTGTCCTTTCCGACGGAGATGTTTGAACATGTTTTCCAGCGCACGGGTGAATAATTTTAAGGAGATTACATCTCCTTGCCTTACACTCCTTTTCAGATGGTACGGTTTTGTGTTCTCGTGTAATTGGACAGTCATTGTTGTAGATTTGTATGAGCACCTCAGTAGGTTGATATATCTATAGTTAACCTGGAATCTTTTGAGAGATTACGATAAAACCTAGATTACGATGATGTCGAAGAGTTTTTCATAGTGAACATACACTAGGCATAGAGGCTTGTTATACTTTGTTTTTTGTATAATATGTCTGAGGGTATGAGCATGGTATATAGTACTAAAGTCACTTAGGAATGCGACCTGCTCTAGTAGTTGGAATTGATCTAGCTTTTGCTAGATCTGCTTACTATGACTTTTTAGATTATTCGATTATGATATTTTATGTAGACTTTTTAGATTATAACTTCTTAGATTAGAAGAAGAAAAGAGTAACTAGACATCTACTCGATGCCGCTGAATATCTTCATCGGTTTTGATTATTAAGCTGAATTATGTATAAAATTATTTTTTTAACAAGGAATATCCTTCAGACTTCGGGGGTTCTAAAGTTATTTATTCTTCTCTCAGGATTTTCCATTTTTTAATTGTTTCAAAGCCCATTTCGTTTTGAAGAGACTTATATCTGAGAAAAATGGAGTCTTTGCACTAATATCCCCCCCAGTGTTAAACCAGGACACTGGTTTATTCTAATACTATTTCAGTTGGGTTGAAATTTTTATATCATTTGATTATAATTATTCATTCACCGAAGGATAGATGGCATTCTATATATATCATAACTGTTAAGAAACTTGGATTGGGTCATTCAACTATTCATCGACAGTTGTGTGCCTTCCAAAAAAGTGTACTTTGATCATATATCTTAGGAATGAACCTTTTTTGGACCGAATAGTCACTGGTAACGACAAATGGGCTCTCTATAAAAATGATAAATGACGAAGATAGTGGGTAAAAGAAGGTGAAACAATGCCACCCCATACTAAATAAAGTCTTCACTCAAGTGTTGTTATATGTTTGGTGAGATATGAAATGTTTAGTCCACTTAGATCAGTGGTTCTTAACCGGTGCACCGCGGTGCACCGGTGCACCGCAAGCTTATTGCAGGTGCACCGCGAAAAAATGGGTAAAACCGAAAAAGTAGTTGGCGAAATTATGAAAGTCGACGAAAGAGTTAATGTGATTTCGATTTAGTCGAATGTCTTCAAAATGTTTGTTAAATGTCTACAGAATAATGATTGGTATACTAAAGTAGCATATTTAGCAGATATTTTTAATTACTTAAATAACGTTAACACAAGCATTCAAGGAAAACACGAAAATTATTTGTCATCCATTGACAAATTGTCAGGATTTAGAAAAAAAATAACTCTTTGGAAAAATCGAATAATAGAAAAAAAATAGATACGTTTCCTTCACTCAACGAAAACATTCCCGAGGAAATTATTTTAATAAAATTTAGGAAAATATTTAACTTTATTAGAAGAAAATATTGCACATTATTTTCCTTCTTTAAATATAGAAAATTATGACTAGATACGAAATCCATTTGCTACAATTGATACACCGTATTGTGGATTTTCATACGCCGAAGAAGAAGAATTAGTCTCACTTTCGACTGACCGCACTCTAAAATTAAATTTTCCGAAATGACCATGGAGGACTTTTGGATTTCTGTCCAAGATAAATATCAGTTTTCAACATCATATTTATGTGAGCTTGGTTTCTCAACAATAACTAATATGAAAACTAAAAAACGAGAAAGACTTTTTAGACGACAAATTTAGACGAAGAATTGAGGGTAGCTATATCAAATATTCGACCGAATATTTCTGATATCTGCAAAAACCAACAAGCCCAGGTATCCCATTGATCGATTTTTGATTGATAATATAAATTACATTTTATTAAGCAGGGACGTCATTTTGGGTGGATAAGAGGCGGAAGGGAAATGACCCCCTTTCTAGATTTCCTTCACCTTCAAACATTAATACAAATATTTTTAATAAAACGCGTATAAATATAAAATTGTTTCTAAGGAAAAATTTACGAACTAAATTTATATTCAATATTAAACATTTTTTTTTTATATTACTTAACTTAAAAAGAAAATATCTCAAAAACATTGCATGTAATACTTACTAAAGTAACTATTATTTTTTTAAATAAATATGTAACAAAAATTATGTCCACATATTTTTTTGACCTCTTAATTATGGTGCACCGCCATTTTTTTCCATGACCAAAAGTGCACCGTGACTTCAAAAAGGTTAAGAACCACTGACTTAGAGTTTTTAATCTAAACCAAACGATTACAAAGGAGAAAAAATAGATTATTTTTCGTCAAGGAAAAATGCATTTGGGAAAAAGGGCTTTGCAAGTTTAGAAAATAAATGGAAGAGCATTCTAGAAAATAGGTCGATAAAAAGCCTCATTATTTATGAGATGAAACAATATGTAAAAGGATTGAGGAACTTAGTATACATTCTTCTGACTTGCTTCTTGTGATTAAGGTTCAATCTAAAGCATTGATTGATAAAAAAACTTAAAACAAACCTCATTTTTTTCCATTCTACTGATTTATTTAAGAATAGCGTAAAAACTGACTATAGCATTAAAAATAATATATAGATAGATGTGAAATTTATTCTTTAATTAATCAAATACCTTCCTTGATTTTTATTTCTCAAAAACCTACTTAAAAAACCGATATTACTAATAGAATGACCCGATAGAATGTGATTATGTATATACGTATCGCATGTTTACGGAAAGCCTTGAAATAATTGGATTATACAATGTATGAAAGCTTAGTAATATCTGAATCATATTCAGCGACAATTGTCAACAAAATATGTCAATACCTATACGTACCACGGATTTATTTTGGATAGATAAAGGTTGACAGGATAAATATTTACATAGCTATATATTCGAGACCCTTGTTATATATTTATTGGTGTATACACGAGTTCACAGCTTCTAAGATGAAGCAAAGATATTGAAGTTAATCGAGCGAGTGATTCTCATCCGAAGACGAAAATACATTCGGCATACTATTATTATAAAGCGTCCCATACACCGTCGACATGTAACATAATTAAAAAGAAAATGTCGACGGAAAATTTTCATTGCGCTAACAATACGCAAACAATGGCGCTGATCAAGCGTTTTCGTTCGAAACATAAACATAAACATTAATTGCAATTGGTGCAACACTTTATTGACACGACTGCATAAATGCAATTAAAGAATTCGCTTGACTTTAATTAAAAAAATATATGTTATTCCGTGACATCGCATTTAAATATTAATTAATTAAAAAATATTAATTATAATGATACCTTTCCTCCGACGATGCTGATACCCAGCGAAGTGTTAGGCTCTCTCTTGACCGATACTTGTCTGGCTTGTCCCCAGTGCTTCTCCATTGCTGTTGCCGAAGAGTCTGCCATACCCACAGATGGAGATGCGGTGTACTTATCTCGGGTCACTGTCATTTTTGAACTGGCGCTACAAACAAACGCGATAACAAAATTCAATCAACAATTATTACACAACAAGCGTAAATACGCTATGTATATTCAATTAAATTAATTGGCGGCGGTGTTGCCATATTGAAAAAACCGTGATTTAAAACGGCCACAATGGCTTATTGTTGTACGTACATGTTGCTGGCACATATTTTGATTTCCTTCATTCGAGTGAAACCAAAACTTAATTGATATTGGAAAACTCAATTAACCACCACAATGAAATGAACCCCCGAGAACAATACACACATCCATTTCAGGCGTCGCAAACATTTCGTATCGCCTCGACTTTGGCTAAAACGTCAAATGAAATCATTTTGAATTAATTAACTTTCAAAATGTCGATACGACCTGGGCGCGGAAGTTGGTAGACGACAAGGTGAGTGTATGGTAATATTGTGATTTATTCATAAATCGGGGAGACGAGATGATTTTACAAGTACAAATGTGAATGAATTATGAAAATTATTCTCAAGATAATCTTATTTTTTTTATGAACTTGAAAATTATGCATAATATTGTATAATTGTATATTGTATTCTTCGATTTAAACGATTTTTTCAGAAAGAAAAATCAAAGTAGAATCGAGATAACAATTCAAATTAAAGCAAAATCAACTATTTGGGTTGCTTTGTCGAGTCTGACTCGACATTTTAATAATAATTTAACTAAAGGCCCAAATCTCTTATAAAATCTTATTATAATATTCAGAAAAGACTACCGATCAGATAAAGAAACTTAAATAAGTCTAGATACTGCGGTAGATTAAAAACTATAAGTGTCTGTGTGACTGCACCGAGTCGCAGTGTGACACGGCATGAGTAGCGATGAGACCCCCCCCCCCTCCTGCACTCCGCTACCGACCCGCATCCATCAAATATACTAGGCCAGCAACGCTGACAAGCAGACAGCGCTCTTGCACAGACCAGAATTAAAAATATCAATTATACTTATATTTTCGTATACTTAATACGTAATCAATAGACATATATATTAACCCTTTAATCGCCAAGCCAATTATATGGATTTTTACCGTACGCCGTATAAACTTCAAATAAAATGAAACGGCTAAACATATCGACATTCTAACAATCACATTGCCTTCAAAGGATGTCTCTGCATTAATCTTCGTTCAAAAATATTATATTTTATTCTAAATAAATTCGTAGTAGCGTTTTCCATGGCGCTGGTGGTTAGACGATGTCGCGTGCCTGCACGCCGTGGCGTCTAAACGGTTAATATATAAAAATGTTTTTTTCCTCAATTTCCTTGGGGGTGCTGCAGCTCCGCAGTGTATATAAACGAGCCGTTCCTAGTCTTAGTATAATATTTATTATTATGAGCACCGTAAAGGTTTAAAGAACCCAATTTGATCGTTTATTTATAAAAACTATAAAATAGGACTACAGTCAGCTCTCCTATTACGTTTCCTCTCAATCATTTTTTTTTTACAAAATGGTATTATTATTCTTTCTTATACTTATTTATAT
The DNA here is from genome assembly GCA_022495035.1 of Philopotamus ludificatus. Lineage (NCBI taxonomy): Eukaryota > Metazoa > Arthropoda > Insecta > Trichoptera > Philopotamidae > Philopotamus > Philopotamus ludificatus. The sequence goes on along the minus strand of JAGXCT010033852.1, from coordinate 52,643 downwards.
TTACGAAATATGTAATTTGACCTCGAAAATATTAGCATTTTGTAGAAAGAAGCAATTTAGAGGAAACGTTATAGGAGGGCTGACTGTATATATTTACATAATAGAATACGAAAAGAATAGAAGAATAATTAATAAGAAAATAACCAGTTATGTTATAATATTATGAACTTTTTTGTATTTAATTTGAACAATTTTAATGAACATAAAAATTTTCCATAAATTATCCAGGGATACATTTTAAATGGATCTAAGTAAAAAGCTATTAATATTTAATGGATATTCATATTATTAAATTAAATTAAACTATTATTGAAAGCAGGAGTCGATAATCTTCCGTAAATATAGATTTTATTTTACTTTTAATTAATATAATAATTTAAAAGTTACATATTTCCGATTTAGTATGATTTTATTCAGGAAAGTGAATATTTCAATAAATGATTAAATATAAGTGAAAATAAACTTAGATACTTTCCAAAAATACTGTGAATATAAATGAAAATGAATTCATAGAAAATTTTAGGATTGTTTTTTGAATTTAAAAAAACGTGCTATTTTAAAAAATAACGTTCGCGTAAAAACAATAAATACATTTATTTACATACATAGAATTAGAACAAATAATTCGTGTAAAAATAAAGTATTGGATTGTGTAAAATCAAAGCCGCTTAAAAAATATTTGAGTTTGTTTAAAAGATCTTATAATATTATAACAATTTTCTTTTAACACGATGGGTTATATTGGGTACCCCAAGTTTTTTAACTCTTTTAATATAAATTTTACGTCACAAACTTTTTGTATTCGTCTAAAAATGTCTAAAGGATTAATATTACAAATAATCATTGTCTTATTTGCTGCTATTGCCATGTTTTTTCTGTGCGAGTGAAACGTGCGAGTGACACGTGCTGCGAGAACATTGTCATTTACGCGTCATATTGATTAGTAGAAAAATCCAGATAGTTAACTACCGTCAATCCTCATATAACGCTTAAATAGGAACCACGCAACGGAGAAAGCACTATAGGAGAGAATGATGCATACATTTCTCTATAGCAAGGAGCGTTATAGAAGGGTTATAGAAGCGTTGAGTGTATTTGAATTTTCATTTTGTATATTATTATTTAACGTGTATTTAATAGTTATTGAAAAACATGCATTTCTTGATTTTAATATTAATGAAAATTGATTTTCAGAGTCTATGTAGGATTGTACTGAAAGATATTTAATATTAAAACATTTAGAAACGGAATTGATCAAGATGTCACGTATTCAACGTGCAAAAAAATGAGAGAGAGAGCAATTATTCGCACGGAATCGTGCGTGACGGTTATGCTGCATACATTTACCCCCACCCCAATGAAATCTGCGTACTAAAACGACGACGACGATGAAAAAAATAATACAAAAAATGAGAACGAATTGGTCCAGCCCGCATTGTGCACCATTACTCGAGCAAAACCCCTCCCTCCCCACGGCACGTTTGCTGAATTACTTTCAGATCATCCACGGAGATACTCGGACGTTATTATGTCCAGGCGAACGATTGCGGATCCGGGTTCCGAATCCGGGTTCTATTCCCGGCAGCAGTCGGGGCAGGCGAGCGGTCATGCATGATGCATCCACTCTTTTCACCGGGTGCAGACTCATCAAAAAGGTTGACGACGCCCGAATGCAGGTGCACTGCTTCCGAACCGTTGAACGGCCGATCGACTAATTCGTAATGGATCCGCTCCGCTGTTATTTATTTTCAGCGGATATATACGAAAGCTTATGTGCAGAATCACCAATTCCGCTGGAAAACGGCGGAGGCGACGTCAGCGCCGCCATGCGGCGGCCTGTATGCAGAAATAAACGGTCTACATACATTAATATACATACAAAAAAAAATATGTAGATTTTTTAATACAAACGGATTGTATGTTAAGCGCGTTTAATTTGAATAGTAAAGGATTGAAGTCGGACCGCTAGGATTAATCAAGCACTCGGCACTGTCTAAGATAAGAAATTGGGTCACACGGGGGAATACTGAAATAGGGTTAATAACATTTCGGCTTTAAAAGGAATGCAATACGATCCTAGATTAAATATTTTAAACATTAACCAGCCGAAATCGCCGTATTGATTCATAGAAATGTTTAAAAAATTCATAGAAATTACCTGATGTTCACATACGTTGTGACAAATCCATAACTTGCAAAAATGAATTTCCAATATAATTACAACGACAGTACTAATGCGAATCGCAACGAAGAGCTCACTAATGTATAATTACATTACGTGCGCTTTGTGGCCAATGGTTCTTAGCTTCCAATTAAGGGGCGCAGTCGGAGAATAACAAAAAAAATATATTTACTCATTATTTTGGCACAGGCATATGGCATCGACGAGACGAAGAATCAGTTCCGATCCAACATACATGATCACTGACACACGAATGAACTTGACGGTCAATCTGGGTATTTTTTTTTTGCCAAATGGCGGTTCAAGGATAACTGCATTGTCGCCTTGTGTTATAAACAATAATTTATTATGTTTATCCTTAGAATATTTGGTATATAAGTAATTATGGTTTTAATGAAAATTGCGTCATTCATTTTTTCGGGGAATTGGGTCTAAAAATTCAGGTCACGTAAAAAACAACGATTTTCAATGTACGGCTTAACTAATGAAAGCGAATACGATTGAAAACTGGTTATTCGCACAAAAAGCATTGTTTGTTTTATCAAAATAAATATGATGCATAATATATCCTGTTTAAATATTTCTATCCATGTACAATATTAATTATTACATTATCCGGTAATTCAAATAAATTTTAAAAAATAATTATTTCTTTAATTTTTGATAATCCTATGAAATCGCAACATAAAAAATAAATGCATTAGTCAGTTGGTTCAATTAAATCCCGATTAGTGTAATTTTGTTTATAAATAACGTTTAAAAGTCGAGAACATTTTTACACGACCTTCCAAAATATTACTATATCGTCCCAGTCCCACATACCCACTTTTTTCAATAAAAAAATAATTATATATAAACGGTAAACATATATTATTGCATATTTCAACCTCGATTTGCGCGTGGATTTTACGAGGTTTATTTAATTAACGCGATCTTAAAAACTAAATATTTATTTATAATATTAAGTATTTTTTTGCATAATTTGATGTGTGTAAAAAATATTTAACCCAACTAATGCGGCGGCTCGAAAAAAAATCGCGTCGTCCGAAGGGGGTATCTCAGAGACCCCAAGCATTTCAAGTTAAGATATTGATGATTTCTTCATCAATTTGTTGACATTTTATTTAAAAATTGGATTATTCTTAGTATAAAAACGATTATTCATTATATGCTTCATAATTTGATGGATATTTTGTATCGATTAAATAATCAATAAAGCACGTGTCAATCGCACGTATCGTACCGGATGCGAGCGTGAAAAAACATCAGCGAATATTGTTTATTAGTATTATTATTTTTCAGATTTTTTTGCTATTTAATTATTCTCATTATTATTACTCCTTGCTATAGGAGGATAGGAGGAATGTATGCAGCATTCCCTCCTATAGTGCTTTCTCCTTGGCGTGGTCTCTATTTAGGCGTTATATGAGGGTTCACGGTAGTTAGTGGCAAACTATCTTCTTTGGAAAATCGAGAAGAAATTACTTGGATATTCATCATTAAAAGGAAAATATTGGCCCCAAAGATATCCAAGTTTCAAGTGTAGTTTTTCATTACATAAATAATTGCAGTTTTAATAGCTGCTAATGATAATAATAATAATAATAATAATTATTCTAAGAATAATAATAGTTATTCAAGAAATGCTTCATAATTTGATCGATATTTTGGATTTTTCTACTAATCAATATGACGCGTAAATCACAATGTTCTCGCAGCACGTGTCACTCGCACGTTTCACTCGCACTTGGCACATCGTACCGTATGCGAGCGAGAAAAAACATGGCAATAGCAGCGAATATTGTTGTATTTTTTTTTACAATTGTAGACGATAAAGGACAAAGATTATTTATAATATTTATTCTTCAGACTTTTTTATACAAAAAGTTTGTAACATGTAGGGTTTATATTAAAAGAGGCATTCGAGTAAAATCAATAACTTAGGATCCACAGGACGTTAAATGCTTGATGGAGATAATGATGGCCATTATTAGATATAAAAATATTTTACTAAAAGAAGAAGAAATTGCTATACAGTTTTTTCACGTCAAATGCACCTTTTTTCAAATCAAATGCATCCTTTTTCAAATCAAATGCATCCTTTTACAAATCAAATGCATTACGTTTTTTTTCAGTTCCTTCAAATATGTAAAAAAACGCGTTCCACTGTATTTTTGGAGTACCCCGAATTTACGTTTTCCCACAAATTACGTTTTTTTCAGTTCCGGTACCGTGAATTTTGACTTTTGTATTTTGAAATTCAGTGACGTTTGTATTATTTTATAATGAAATAAGAAATAATATACATATTTACATTTCATGGTCTAGATCAGAAGTATACAACCTTTCTCTCCTGTGTTCAAATATACGCTTTTCCACTAAACTTTGTATCCCAAATTATTAATTAGTTTGGGATACAGACCTAGAATTAATTTTTAATTTAATTAAATCGAAAGCAATGTACTAAATCATCAGATTTAAACCTCAAACATAAATCTTTTAAATATTTTTTCGCAATACGCATATAAATTTTATAGCGGAGGAAAATTAATATAATTATTTAATGAAAAATATAAAATATGGAAAGGATTACATCCCTGTCGACAAAGTTAAAGTACACGTGTACCAAAGGCGGTCAAAGAAGCCTCACCGATGGTGTAGAGTCGATACTGCGACTGTGTTGTACAAGACCTGCCACCCACCCCCACAACTCCCCCGCCCACATCCCCCTGCAGCACCGGGGGTGACCCGACCCCGTCCATCGCCGACACAATCAACCGGCAACCGTCCTCGACCTTAAAGGGTTAATTTCACCAATCAAATGGGAAATTGCCAGATCGCATATATATTTTTCGAATCCCGATACCAACGAGCCGGATGCCAAGTGTGCAGGAAAGAAATTGCGTAATTGGAGAACCGGAAGAAACCTGCCAAGTTATCGACGCGATATGCTAAGAATTTTTCTTGAAACCCCGTTCTCTGAAACCAACCTCGCTTGGCTCAAACATCAATTGTATGATTTAATTCGGACCCAATTGGAACGTAATAATTAAGCTCTTACGACCAAATATTATATAAAAAAAAGTATATAATGTACTTTAATGAGCGTTTTTTTTTTATCTATATCCCTCGATTAGTAATCTAATTTAGTATCGTCGTATTTTTTTAGTATGATGCTTAAATTCATCCGGGGACAGATAATTCTATTTGGTGCCCGGGGCTGAAAAGTGGATTATAAAATTTTATTTTTGACCTCTTTTTCAGTGAGCCCTGGACACGTACCCTATCAACTCTACTACGATTTTACATTAACAAAATAAAAATGATTAAAAATAAATAATATCTATTATGCATTATGATTATTTTTATTATGCATAATAGATATTATTTATTTTTCGTAGAGACAATGCGTGATTGGCTTAACAAAATAACCCAGGTCGCCAATCACGCATAAAAATATAATAGTAACGTGAAAAAATAACATATATATCAGGGGTACCCATAAGTAATGTCGTTTTTTTTCAATGAAATTCATAACAATTTTTTTTACACTTAATTAAACTTTTTTTATACAAAATAATTCCCCATATTATCTATAACATTCTGCCACATTTCTTTCAAATCATCCATGCCCTACTTGTAAAACTCTGCGGGTTTTGACTGAAAATAGTCTGAAAAGACTCTATTCACCTCTTCTAAGGAATTTAAATTGTTCCGTAGTACGAAATAAGTAAAAACCAGATGGTGCGAGATCCGGCAAATATGAAGGATGCAACAGGGTGACCCATCCAAGATCCTTAATTTTTTAACACGTCAATTTCGCAAGATGAGGTCGCGCGTGAATGCGTATAGGATCCAAACACCTTCTTTTTTAATCATTCCCAACTTCTTTAGGATCCTCTGAGTAGTGGACCAGGATGTACCGACTTGGTCAGCATTGGGTCGTCTTCGATTGCAGAATTCACGGCTGCTTCATCCACCTAGACGGGTCGTCCACTTCGAGGCTCGTTTTTCAAACACAAATCACCAGATTTAAATTTTTTGAACCATCGTTGGAATTTCCTGTCAAACTATTTCGGTAAGTGCCAACTCACCGTCTCAGAGAAAAAACGTTCTACACAACCATTACATTGATTGATTTCTCATCTGGGTTAAGCTATGAGAATGTAAAGAATTAATTGATAAGCATTAAAAAAAAGCTCCAATGAACCAATCTATCTTTCCTAATCAAAAAAATAATAAAAAGATCTTTTTTTTCTGACGAATAAGTAGGATGTCGTAAAACCTCCCAAATTGGTTTCAAAATTTTATCACGATTCATTTTTACCGTACCTCATTTTGTTCAAAATGCGACTTCAAAAAAGTCTTCGGTTCGTCTTCATGGAAAGACGTATGTTAACACTTTTTGTATAATAGTATTTCATTCGAATATTGTTTTGAGATAAAAATATCTCTTTTTCTCAAGTCTAGCGTTAATGGGAGAAATGTGTCCATCAAAACAACATATGCGGAGTTGCATTCTGATGCAGTTTCACTTGAAAAAAATGACAGTGAAGCCACAAGAAATATTTATGTTATTTATGGTGACATATTAGATGTCAGAAAATTCCAACGTTGGTTCCAAATTTTATTTTGTATAAAATAAAACTGAAAGTCGAATTATCTAATGAGATCAGTGTATCCTGTTCTACTAAATGATGTTTAAAAAATAAAGGAAAACTTCAAAGACACAGTGTTTGGCTCCCACATGATTCATCCGACCCTAACATGACGGAACGTTTCAATATATTTATTTATTTATTTATTTATTTATTTAAAGACAATGCGTGATTGGCATTACAGAATGACCCAGTTCGCCAATCACGCATAACACATAATAATACATGAGAAAAACAAATAACACAAATAACAACATATATTAATAAATAAACTGAAGAAAGCACTATAAAATTTCATATAGGATATCAATAAACGCTATGATTTGACATCGAATATAATCCATATTCGGCCAAATGGCACAAAAGTGGTTCCATAAGGGCAACTCGCACAGTACAAGGGAGTTGTGTACTGCGCCAACCAATAGCTTGAAGAAGTGCTTTGCCAAGTAGATCGACCTTTTTTCTTAAGCCTTACATACACCTAGAAGCCCTGTACCCATGCGCTGGGGTATAAATCGGGGTAGAATCCAAATTCCCTCATGTAGAGATACCTAAGAAATTTCTACTGTATCTTCCCTAATCTGAGGGGTTTCGAGGCGTCAAAAGGCGCCCATATAACGAAACCTGATTCAAACAAGTTCCGAACCAATGTATCGTATAGCACTCATATGACTAAGGTGCCATGTATGTGATGAAAATTTCTCAACATGAAGTCCAACATTCTTGATGTACTCATACACGCGTCCGATACATGTAAACTAAATTTTAACTTGGAATCAAACAAAATACCCAGATCTTTAACAGACGATTGCTTAGGAAGACTTACGTCTCTAAGACTGTAATTAAATATGATGGCTCTTTTGATCTTGAAAATGTCATTGTTTGATACTTCCAATACTTAATGGAAGACGATTTAGGTATTGACTAACCAAAGAAAGAATCCATGTCCAACTGCAACGAAAGAGCATCTTTCACTCAAGCAATAGATCGAAATATTTTTAAGTCGTCTGCGAAAAGTGAAAATTTACATTGAAGGACCTAAATTTGATCCCTGCGGAATACTGTATTGTAAGCATACGACGTTTGGGAGTCGTATTTCACATATTGTTTCCTCTCTGAAAGGTAACTCGAGAAGAAGCGTACGAGATATATGCAAAAGCGTACGAGATATATACAAACTATTACTAGAAAAAGAGCAATACCGTCCGTTTATTCAAGTTCTAATTACTGGAGGTGAGAAATATGTTCTCTACTTGAACGTTACGAAGAAAAAACAATGGTTAACCCCTGGTCAAAAAGCGATTCCATCCCCTAAAGCCGAATTGCATCCAAAAAAAAATTGTTATCTGTTTGGTGTTGTAATGAAAAAGGAATAATTTAATTTTAATTGTTGAAATATGGCAAAATTGTTTTCCGATCAAAAACATCGTTTAAGTAAGCGACAAAAAATTAACGATAACCGATTAGCGCACTTTATAGCATCCACTATATACACCAGATCTGATACCTTCGGATTACCGTCTATTTTTGTTTGAAACTTAAGTTAAAACAGCCAACTGAGTATAATCAGTCTTTTACGGGTATTTAGACTCAAAACCACGGGAATTTTATAAAAAAATGAATTTATGATTCAATAAATAAATGGCAGAAAATCAAACATAATAATAGAATTATTAATTACTCGAATACATTTTTAATTAACAATTAAAGATTTGAGATTGATTATCATTAACAAAATTCGATATTAAGTCTGAATAACTTTTCTGATGAAAAAATCCATTTGTTTAGCTATAAGAACCTAATCATCGTCATAACTAATCGTAAAAGAGCAACATGCAATGTGTGACGTGAGCTTTTCATGGATGCTATTGGCATTTAGGATAATTACTATGAAATACAATTTACTGTACAAAAAATAAAATTCCTACTCTACCGATACTAGGGCTTGCATTATCGGTTTACCGGTAAATCGCCAAAAACGCATCATCGGTAATTACCGGTAAAATACAGGATTATTTCACTGAAAAAGGAACTATTAGTTGAAACACTGACCAGTATTTCAGTTTTCTAAACAAAAAGAAAGATAAGAAGACGAGATAGAAATAGTAAAAATATTAACACTTGAAGAAAAGCATAAATTAGCAATAAATAACAAAAGTATAAAAATAAAGTGGATAAACCAAAAAAGATATAAACATTCAGAGAGAAATGTCATATATCGAACTCGAAAAAAATCGTGGCAAATATTTGAACATTGCATTTCAACATCTGATGACTTGCCGACCAACTAGTATTGAATCTAATCCACGTCTATTTTTTTTCATTTACCGGTAAATAACCGGTAAACCGGTAATGGAAAAAAATATTTACCGTTTACCGGTTATTGCAATTTGACCTTAAAAGCCCCAGCCGGTACTAACTAAGCCAAAACATAAATATGTCAAATATTTTATTTCATTTCGGTACCTTTAATAAAACTAGCTAAAATTCTAAATAATAGTATAAAAAGTTTTAATATTATAAATAATCATCGTCATGCGCGCCATGTTTTTTCTCGCTTGCATTTGGTACTATGTGCCGAGTGAAGCATATCGTGAATAACTATTTTTATTCTTGGAATAAACCTTTTTTTTTAAATGTCAAGATATTGATGAAGAATTCGTCAAATGCTTGGGGTCTCTGATAGACCCCCTTCGGATAACGCGGTTGTTTTCGAGCCGCCATGAGGAGTAGAGTGTTGTCGCTTGTCGGAATCAGACGTGCGGCGATAGCGGTTGGGCACAATCATAGTTTCGTGGATACTACGGAGCTATGAGGAGCCAGGCCGCTATCCAGGCCCAATTCAGTGATGTGTGTGCTGCTGGAGGTGCCCGTAGCATCCAATCAGACCGTAAATTAAATACGAATTGGCCCTAACCTCGTCTGATTATTATTGTTACAATCCACACGCGACCTGACCCGTATTTGAAGAGCCAAGATAACCTGGAGAACGTCCGTCGCAGTCATGACATAATGGTTGCGCGGAGGTGCCTCCAGGTGGCAAAGACCCGCTTCAGGGTTAATATGCCACTTAAATGAATTAATAAAAATTGACTCACTCACCTATTTTCTATTAAAGAGATGAACGTGAGCGGCCCCGTTGATTTTCTTCGATCTTTGGACACCGGTGGTATAGCCAAAGTGGTTGAAATCTTGACGACAATCTTTTTCTCCGGTATGTCCAAGATAGCCGGTGCCGAATAGCATCGTTCGGGCACCCTCTTCGGCGGCTCCAGGATCTCTTTGACCACGGCGCAAAACTTGCAGGTGCTCAACTCGTTGTAGTACGCCTTGGTGAGTTCGTAAGCGTAGTTCTCCAGAAAGCACTTGTGACATCCGACCACGGCGCAGTTCTCCAAATCGGTAGACTCCTCGCTGGGCTCTTGTATATTTTGCAAAAAGCTTTTAGTGCGAGCCGCCCTCGCAGCCTTCAGCACCTTCTCCTTCTCCCTCCGCTGTTTGAGTTCCTCTTCCAACTTTATCTGACGCTTGTACTCCTCGAGGCATTCCGCCTCGTCGTTGTAATATTCTATCACGCGGATTCTGTGCACTTTCGTCGTTGTTTTGATATCCACAACTTTTTCCGGCTCTATGTTATTGTTATTCAAATTGTTTGTTTCCGCGACGCTAATGCAATTGGCTATTTTCGGAGACTCCATTATCGGAGGGGGTTTTTGCGGCTCTTCGCGTATCGTCACGCTGTTGGAGTTGATCGAAATAAGCTCTTCGGCTTTCACGGACGACGAGTCGTCTTCTAAACACGTGTCGTATCCGTCAAAGTCGTGATCGATGAACAACAGCGTCGCGGTGTCCTGCAAGCTGGATCTCAACGACTTTTCAAGATTGCTCTCGACGACTTCTATGTTGTTTTCGCTCGGAGTTACCATCCTCGAAGTGCAATCGTTCCAGCTCTCGTCGCTCTTAACACTCTCTGGGTTTATCATGACGTCTCTCATTCTATCTTTGCTATTATCTTTCCAGTATTGATCGAAGCTCACTCTTTCTAAGCCCGTCGGCGTCACGGCGAACACCATTTCGTCCGACGTCGATAAATCTCGACTCGGCTCTTTGCAGAAGCTGTCTTTCAGCAATGCATTCACATTGTTATCGGCCCTCCTCATGTCCGGATCGTCCTCCGTGATGGTCATGTCTTCGTCGTTGCCGTCCAACGAATCATCCGACTTTCTCGTATCACTTAATTTTAAATTTTCACACTGATTGCCGTTAGTAAATTTAATATTGTCGTTGATTAGATCGCGAACGTTGTAAAATTCATTAGTGTCTTTAGATATTCGCTCGAAGCGATTAGAGTTTGCGTCACAGTTCAGCACTCCGTTGGTTTTGTTATACTTTGCACTGTTTTTCGGACCGTTCGACACGTTAATATCGTTCTTCATTTCTTCGAAGCTGAAGTCCTCCATGTTCGACATGTCGTCTTCTCTCAGCGACGGATCTTCCGGCTCTAAGCATATCTGCACGACTTCGAGACACTCCTGATATTCCTGAAGGCATTCGTGGTAAGAATCGAATCCGGTGTGGTCATCAGATCCAGCTGAATTGACACACTCCTATAAAAAAAAGAGTAATTAAAAATCAATTAGAATTAGTAATAACAATAGTATGAGACAATTTTAGGCGATAAAATAACAAGATGATATTTATTTTACTATTTTATTCAACACTGAAATACACTGATAACATTTATTTGCAGGTACATCGATTTTACGAATACATCACAATGAATAAGACACATGAAAAAAATATTGTTTCACATAAAAATGCAAATTATTTAATTATGCCTAGTATTAAAATAAATAAAATAGGAATCCAACGATTGAGCTATCCATAATATATAATAAATGCCAAATCAGTCTGATAGTAAGCTTATTATAATAAATAAATATTGGGTAGGACGAGAAGTAATGTCATTTTTTTATGTTGCGTTACTATAAAACCAGTTTGTTAATAGTTAGCGCTGATTTGCTCTATTGATAATCTTCTTGTATTTTACATGTTTTTATTTTTTAATGGTAAAAAATGCAAATGTCAGATATTGAAAACATACCTTTCCAATATTTTATTCTGTTTTTATTTGATAAAGAATTGGCATTAAACGAAGCTTCTCAGTCCATCTTCGATATTTATAGAGAAATCTTATAGTGCTATAGATGTTTTCAAAGGTTCAAACGTGTTAATAAAAGATCAAAGGATAAACCAAAATGAGGGAAACCTTTATAATTTGATGATGACTCTTAGTGGACTAATTATGGGAATCCGATATATTTATTCAACAATAAAGGATAATTTTAAAAAGCACAAAACCAGTCCGTTTCTTAGAAGGATTGTAAATGGGTATTAAAAGTGCTTCCTCTATATTAATCCTAAAAAAATAATGATTTTAATCGAATAAGATACCTGTGTCTACCCCTGGGCTATCAATGGCCGAAAAAGGTACTCCTTTTGTAACAAAATAATTTTGTACGATTTTTAATTGAATAAAATTCGCAATAAAAATATGTCATTAATTCCCGCTTTACCTAATATTTAATAATCAATGAATAATTTCTACATAATTATGATCAATTTTATTACAATAATAATTCTGCGAATATTTTGCATATATTTTTAAATAATAATTGCATCAAATGAATGAAATCATTGTAATAATTATTTAAATTAATTAATACTCGAGTGTATTTTTCGAAAATAATTTTTAAGAGTTTTTTGATCCAACGGAAAGGTTTTCAATTTTTTTTTTTGGAATATAAATGAAATTTTCCCCACAATATATGATATTACTAAAGATAAAAAGAGGGTCCTCTGCTCTAATCTGAAAAGAATAAAACAATGAATTTTATCGATGCCTCTGTCTACCCCTTGAGACTTTCTTGACCATGAAAGGTTTTCCACTTGTATTAGGTGGAGTGTCTTAGGAATAATTTACTATGAATTAGTAAAATCTTGTCAGACTGTTACAGCAGAGGTCTATTATGCCAATTAGTAAAATTACATTATTTACTGTTTTTAAAATCAAAGAAAAAAATACAAATATTGAATAAATCGTATTTTAATAAAAAAAACTCTCAGAATTTTATGAAAGAAGTTTAAAAAACTGCCTATTTTGTGGAGAAAGATCATAGATAATAATGGAAGATAATTAGACAAATAATATTGAACAGATTTTGTTTAAATAACCTTTTCTCGGCATAAAAAATGACATTTTATTTCGCTTTCCGATGTTTAAAGTCAGTTTTTATTCAGTATATGTGTTTTTTTAAATTTAAAGAAAATAAAAGATTTAGATCTAACTAAGGACAGTCCTTAAAGTTCCATAATGATCTATAAAAAGCATTAATTGAATCAGATTTTCGATTATCTATTAAAGAAATCGATTAAAATCAATTACAGTTATGGAATAAATTATTATCTCAGGATTTTGTTGTAAAAAAAATAATAGAAGATTCTAAGACATCATTCATCATAAAACATTTTAGCAAATATTTTGCTATTAAATCAATGGGATTTTTTTAAAAAAAATGGATGGAAAATTATTTTATAAATAATAGAATGTATGATTAATAATTAGAATGTATGATAAATAATAGAAATGTATGATTTTATTTTGACGCTCTAATAAATAATTGCCAAATATATATTTATACAAAATACGATTATATTAATCTATAAATATTCTTTAATAATAATTGACATCGAATAACATTAAGAGATATGTATCACACGTATACTTTATTCCATAAAACGACAAAACAAATGCATAATTGGATTAAATATCACAATAAAATATGGCAAAACTATTCATTCAACCCTCATTAATTTTTCAACACATTCATCAGTAAGCTCATATACATAGGACACATTTTAAAACCAACAAAAAATTCGCATAATATGAATTAGCGAGTTATCACAACGATTCTTCTAACATTACGATTAATTCCAAAAACACATTTAGTGCAAAAAATTCAGGACAAATCCCTAATGGATTCGTTCCTGATCACCGAAAATCTATTCGGCGACGATGTTTTTTCCATGTCGTACAGCTTCTTGATATCATTTTGAAACTTCAACAGCAGCCTGTACGTCTGAAGGAGCGCTTCGTAATGCTGAAAACAATATCGACAAACAATAAATACGTAATATGAAATATTTCAATCATGCATTATCATTATACCTATTGTACACTAAAGGGAATAAATATTTAATATAATTTCAATTGGATTAAAAATTAAAGAAATAAATCATAAACGAATGTTAAAAATATACACATTTTCAATACCGATCAAGTATTTATTCCCTTTCAAAATATATTAGAATAAAAATCTAAACAAAAATCTATATATATATATAGATTTTCTACGTAGAAACGAATATAAATAATTAATAAATTAAAAAACTTACTGTTTCACCTTGAGTGTACAATACGGTAGAATTTTTTTCACCATTTTAACATTAAAATTATTTTAGCCAAGAAACGAACACATTCACTAACGGCATCTATGAAATTCGGCACGAATTCATATGATTTTTTTTATCAGTTATAAAATTAGAATACAGATGGCGGTAGAAAATATTTCAAACGTAATACCGAGCGATACAATTTCCACGTTTAAATGATTAATTTGCGACGATACAATTTTTCTGAAAGTATTACCTGACTGCTGACACTGTCAGCCCTCTTGCATCGATCGCCGTTCCCCAAGGAACTGGATGGTAAGGGCTTCGCCACCCCTATTCTGACAACGCCTGCAAAAAATTAATAATTCAGCAGAGTTGAATAGACATATTAACGATGGAATGACGTAATGATACCTTTGGGTGCCGTTTTCAGCGTTTGAACCGCATGTGCTAAAGAAGCCCCCGTCAACGATTGTCCATTAACTGATATGAGACGATCGCCTGGTCTCAGTGATCCAGCTCTGGCAGCTGCTCCACCATTCACCACCGATCGTACAACAATCACAGTACCTTTAGGCTCTACGGGATCCTAAAATAAAATATCTTTAATGAGACAATATCATTACATAATAAAATAATTAGAACAAAACAATACTTGATAGTCTAAGATTGAAAATCCCAGTCCTCGTTCGCCTTTGATCAGATCTATGTACTCTGGTTGATCACTCCACATTGCCAAACCGCTCATCGGCTCCAGAGATCGGGATCTACTCTTGATCGAAGGATTCGCTAAAAAATATATATCCAGTCACGAATCGTATAAATTTCTATGAATAACTAATACAACTTTACGACAACATTAAGCCTGAAAAAATACGCTGCTTATAATCTAATCCTCGGGGAGTAAAGCTGTGTAACTGAATAATAAAAAAAAATGTCGCGTTTCAGGAATAAACAATAATAAGCCGGATTAAGAGAAATCTACGTTTATATATATTTTAACGTAATGTTTTTTTAAAATAAAATGATTTAAATGTGATATCTTGTTTATTTGAGTCAGTCTGATATGATATATATCAAAAGGTTGATGAAAATAAAATATAATCAACTGCCATATTTATGGAGACGTCCTGAATCCTTGACAGTGCTTTAAATGATCGTAAAAACTGGGTGATGTTATAATGGGTGATGTTATGATGAATAAGACGTGGGTCCTCTTTATTAATTCGAGAAGAAAAAATAATGAAATTTATATATTAACACTTTATGAGCCGTTCACGCCTTTTGGCGTGATTTTGTAGCCAAAGCGTTATGAGCCGTTCACGCCTTTTGGCGTGAGAGCCATATCCCCACTTAGCATTTTTTCTGATAACGTGCACAATGTAATTCTACTATTTGATCACAGATGGATACACGTGCATGTTAGCTTGGATTATCATTACATGAACCATGCGGCCCCCAGGCTGGGTTTGATGTAAAACCTTGCGGCTCATAAAGTGTCAATATTGACCGTAAAAGGTTTTCCTCTTGTTTTAGGTGGAATGTTCATGGAATAATTCAGTATGAATATTTTTTTATCGGTGCCTTTGTCTACCCCTGGAATTTAATTGGCCGAAAAAGGTACTCCTTTTGTATTTAATAGGTCTTAAAGGATATGAAAAATAACCATCTGTTTATCTCTACTGTCCAGATACGAAACTGGTCCATTTTTTAACTGGATTGTTACTGGATATAAGAGGCAGACCTTCTACAGTATTTCGATAAAAAAACACAAGGCATCTCCTGAGGCATTATTGGCTGTAAAAGGTTCTCCTTTTTAATTTTTTAGGATGTTCTAGAAATAATTTACTTTAAATTGCCTAAAGCTGGTCTAACAGTTCCAGCAGAGGTGTATTGTGTCCAATTAGTAAGAATAAAGGAGGAAAAAACAGCATATTTATGTATAAAGATTATAGATAACAACATAATAATATTTCTAATTAAAAAAATAAATGTCGTTTCTTTCCGCTTTAATAATAGTAATATTTAATAATCAAAAAATAATGTTTAATTTAGTTAATGCTCGCCAACGGAATATCCGTTGACTATATTTTTCGAAAATAATCGAAACACTTTTTAGTTAAAAATTTACGGATCCAGCGAAAAGGTTTCAGGTTTTTTTATTAAATACTTTTTATGAACATGAACGAAATTTGGGCCACGAAATAAATCAATGATGCCAAAAAAATATATCTAATAAATTTAAATCGTTTGAATTTGGAATTTCACATACAGTCCGATTACACAACATGTGTGTAATCGCCAGGCCGACCGTTAAAGGCGGGTGACACGACATGTGTGCGATCGTCAACGCTTAGTAGGCGACTACACACAGCTTGTGTTATGTTTTTTTCAAACGTTAGTGGCCGATCACAAACAACAATGTGTTGTTTTTACTTTCGACCATAATTCAGAGATCTCAAACCTTTTCAGTGAGGGTCATTCGGCCTCAGGCGTAGATTAATAGCGTAATAGATTATTTTTTTAATGTAAGGCACAATAATATTAAGCTTATGATCTGAGAAATGGAGAAGGCCTAATTGAAGAATTTTTTTATGTCGTTTTATTTTTCCTTTTTTAGGTTTTTAGTGGGAAAAAACAGTTTTACGTGAAAGTAAGAAACCAGGACTTGAGACCAATATTATCAAAATCAAGTTGATGATAGCCGATAGAAGCATCTAGGTCCTAATTAATCTTTCAGATCTTAGATGAGAGAGTTGAAGATTTTCTATCGGTTTTCTACATTCGAGTAACGGAAACTGTGGCCAGAAATAAGAGGGATAATAAGGATGGCTAAAAGTGCAATGTCAAAGAAAAACAACAGAATATCCAAAGTCTGGTATTCTCAATTTTTACATACGGCATAAAAACCATAACCATAAAGAAACTGAAAAAAATGAATACCTTTGAAATGTCATGGAATACAATAGACCCCTAAACGCATAAATGCGTTTGTTCTGGAAGAAATGGGGAGCGATAAAAATGTCAGATTCTCAACTACATGTCTCATAAGGATTCTTCAATATTTTAGACAACTTGTCAACATGTCCAAAGACGTACGATAATATTAATAGATGTCTAAAGTGTACGATATATGGAATACAGAAGATCCTGCAGAGCCAAAATCTAGAAGATTCGGGTGAAGAACGGTCACAATTCTCAGACATAAGATTACCGACTCTAGAGGAAGAAGATTTTTTCTTGAAGATTTTATAGGAAGATACGTTGTTATAATATTGGGAAACGGACAGGATTATATTAAACTAGGTGTGAGATTTATTTAAACCTCTAAGTAATCAAAATATGGAATTCTATATTCTGGAACAATAACGTTGCAGAAAAATAATTTTAAGAGCGAAACGAATCTTCGGGCTCTCGGTAAAAATTGCCATGTGACATAACTTTCGTACTCCACATGGCAACACTGACATTACCAACTGAATAAATAAGGTGTACACTATGATGTACAAAAGGTCGCGATGATAATAATACAATAAATAGCCTGTGAAAAAACAATTAAATTACTTTACATTGTAATGTACTCTGGGTCTCTAGGGGTTTAAGAGAATAGATTGTAGAGTGCTTTAGTGTGGTAAATATGTGCTAAAAATAAAGATAATTAGAGAATGGAATATTGTAGTCTAAATTTTTTTTTTTTATCAAACTATGACCTTTAACAAACTGTGAATAATTTTAAAACTAATGATCTATATGATTTATACTAGATTTAATTTAACCCAACCAAGCCCAAATTCTCGAATAACTCTTTTAATATTAATGCTACATGTCACAAACTTTTTATATTTGTCTAATAAAGTCTAAAAAAATAATATTATAAATAACCATTGACCTTTATTGTCGGCAATTGCAAAAAATAAATAAAAACAACAATATTCGGTTCTGGGCGCGATGTTTTTTTCTCGCTAGCATCCGGTACGATATGCCAAGTGCGAGTGAAGCCGTACGATTGGAAATATTGACCGAATTATGAAGCATATCATGAATAACTATTTTTATTTTTAGGATAATCCTTTTTTTTTTTTAAAATGACTTGCTTGGGGTCTCTGATAGACCCCTATCGTACAACGCAGTTGTTTTTGAGCCGCCGTAACTGATCGGTTAATAGTGTCTATAATTTTAATATATCTCTTCTCAATTTTAATCATTTAATTATATAAAACAATATGAAAAAGTTAGTTGTAATCTATCCAAAGTAGTTTCGTTTCGGGCAAAAGTTGAATGAAAAAAAGCGGTTGTTTCTGCCATTGCTAATCTCACCTGAGAACCTTTTTAATCTAGGGTCCAGGTGGGCAGAAGCAAAAGCGAGGACCCACCTGTTACGAACACTACCTCCGGCGGGTATGGAGCTCGTAAATCTCTCAAATTGTCACATTTCTCATTGAAAATTCTCGTAGGAGAGCGCCCCAGCGGCAAACGCGAAGTTACGTTAATAAGAAATTCCCGGAAATTCGGGAATAAATCGTCTCATTACTGCTAAAATTCTAGGTCAAAGATTATAGATAAGCAAAGGTAATTTATTAACGGGGAGCGCAAAAAAAAATGTTTACCAGAGAGAGAGATTTATTTAGGGTTAAGTGCGGGGCGCCACTAAATTGTCTGAAAATGTGAAAATGTGAAAATGCGAAAATTTTCCCTTACCTATGTTCGACGGAGTCACCGTCGTGTTGGTACTGCACATGGAGGCAATCGAACTTTCCGATTTTGCTTTGATCATCCTTTCCGGAAGCGGTAAGAAATTCTGTAAACTCCCGCCCAAAATGTTCTGCGAAAGAAAAATACGTATTCAGTGGAGAAATAAAGTTGGCGGGAAATGATCCGGAAACCGGTATGCATATCGACGGGTCTCCGGATATAATTTCGCAAACATACGATTCGATTCCGCGGAATAGTTTATGGATCGACGGTATGAATACGTATCACCTTTGAGTCGCTTTCGCACGCACACTGGCCCCTTTTGGCACATTTTGTGACAATGACCGTCCCGTGACATTTATTTGTCATTCGTGTGTGCAATGTACTTTCATTGTGATATCCGAGCTGGAACAGTGCCAGAGACTGCCAATAAAATAATTGTTTCATGGGGCATGGCCGCGCCGAAGGAGCTGACATTGTTTTCGCTACACTCTATTCAGAGAATGTTACAGATCACATCGTACGTCCAGATCTTTTATATGTTGGATAAGCCATAATTTATGCCATAATTTATGATCATAATCTGCGTACATTTTATTTCAATAAAACGATTTTTATCGACATTAAAACTATATAAAAAAATAAATTAATCCAACAGTTTATAATAAGATTGTAAAATAATGTATTAGAATTACCCAGAATTAATGTCGTATTGTATTCATTCATGATAGGTGCAACAACCCTATTATAGACCCTTGGCCTCAACCAACACCCTTCTCCAATTTATCCGTCTGACACTACGTCGCTTCATCTTCCAATGAGTTCCAACGATGCAGTGTCCCTCTGCACAGTCCAACGAACTCAGTCTTCGGCTTCCTTTCCTTTGAGGACAGAAAGGCTTATTAACCATAAGCCTTTTCGGTGGTTGACCATAGTCTGGTCCCTCTGTCGATAGCTATGACTGGTATATCCTTGTATAGTCGATACACCTCCTCGTTGCTTTAGATACACCATTCCTCATCGTCGAATAGGACTCTAAATATTCGTCTCAGAATTCTCTTCTCCAGGATATCCAGCTCTCGTTTATCTTGTTTTATCAAAGTCCAACATTCAGATTCATATGTTAGGATGGATCTGATGAGAGTCAAGTAGAGCTTGACTTTACTTTTCTTTCAGCGTGGTTTTTCTTCGTACTTCTGAACTGATTTCGTTGTTATTTGTAATAAGTGAGCCGAGATATGTGAACTCTTGGACGGCCTCGAAGATGTACTCTTCGACTCTCAGAGGTCCAAGGATTCAGCCTTGGCATATGGACATGTATTTTGCCTTGATCGTATTTTATTAATAAAATATATTCATTACAATCTTCGACTTTCTGCCATCTATTTTTATTTAAAACACAGATCCCGTGAAAATTTCTGGTTTTGAATCAAAACACCTGGAGAGGGCCGATTCTACCTAGTTCACTCTTTTATTTTTTGTCTTTTAAAAAGTGTTCTATCAACGGGAACAGTTGGTAATCCGAAGGTGCCACGTCTGGTGAATATGGTGGATGCAATAAATTGTCTTTCAGCTGAGGTCGTTTATTTTTTGTCGCGTTAAATCAGAAACATAAGGAAGGGCGTTGTCTTGTGCAGGATTATTTTACGGTTTATCACTAGATCTGTTCTCTTTTGACATAGAGCCACACTTCAACGATTTAGCTGATCCAAATACGACTCTGTCGTGACTTTTTGAGCATATTTTAAAGATTCAAAATAGTTTATTCCTTTTTCATTGCATTTTATCTAGGAGCTAACTACTGTTTTTTCTTGAAATCTTGAAGAAACAGACGATATTTCTCTTTTTCTTGCAAAAATCTGCATTAGTTAACACTTCCTGTCTTGTTCTGGTCGGAAAAATCGAATTTTTCCTATATTTTATAGTTTTTATAGACCGATTATGAGACGAAATATTAACGCTGATTAACCATAACAAGATTTAATTCCGGAATTTCACCAATATCTCAGACGATAACAACTACGTCAGAAGTGGAAAGGGTATCCACTCGCCCTAGAAAATAGGGCAATCAAGGATCAAACGACAGAGAGGATTCGAGCTTCCCATTGAGCCTGAGCTATCCTGAACTATGTCTAAGAGCCTTGTGCAGACGTAAGTCTCGACTGGAGCTTTGCTCCTTAGTCGCACACTCTCAAATGCCAGAGAGGATCCGAGCTTCACCCCGAGCTGAAGCCATCTTAGACTCTGTTTAAGAGTATTGTGAATGCGATGGTCCTGACTGGAGTCTAGCTCATCACCCACCCTTATTGGATATCCCATCATTGCCACACGCTAATTATACCTTTAAGAACATCTACATCAGCAGATAACGCATCGCCGCTACCACGTCACCGTGAAGAACTGGATGTGATCCTGATATTTTTTATCAGGATCACATATATAACACACCATAAATAGCACAAGCATTTCTCGTGGCTTCACTGGCATTTTTTAATGTGAAACTGCATCAGCAAGCAATTCTGAAAAATGTTGTTCTGCCGGACACACATCTCTGATTATCGCTAGATTTGGGAAAAGAGATATATTTTTTATTTCAAAACAATATTATAATATTCAAAAAATGTTAAGACGTGTCTTTTCAGGATGACGTATCGAAGATGACTGTTTTTGAAATCGCCTTTCGAAAATGAGACATTAATTCTGGGTGCTTCTAGTTTATATTAAACTTATTAAATCATGAAAAGAAAATAACATTTAAACATAACACAACAACACAACAAAAAAATATATGTCAGAATCACAGATTAATTAATCTGATAATTTTAATAATTCTGTGAAAAAAACTTATGAAAAATTAATAAACCGACGTCCTAATTAAACGGAATATATTGTATGTTTTTATAATACTATTAGATCAATACTTCGAATACTAATAATAAAATATCCGAAACATAATAAATGTATTCATATTGAAGGATGTAGTTGATTTTAATCGTTATAATAACAAATTCTCTCAAATTCTGAATATGCAAAAATATTTGTTTACATACAGCGAAAGCCAAATAATAATCAAACCCTATATCTTGAATAATGGGATCCTTTGTTCTTAGATTATTTTTTCTATAATTTAATATATTGAAAGTTATATTTTAATTGCACATAAATATGAATAAAAACATCAGAAATGTATATTAATTTTCATTAGTAAAATTTCACATGCAGTAAAATGTAATATCCTCACATAAAATGTAAAGATAAAAGCCTTAATAAAATATATAGGCATCATTTTTTACAAAAATAATATTTTTTATCTGCAGCAGAGGTTCGGAAAGAGCCGAGAAAAAGGTCTTAATAATGAGGAGGAGATTCCAATACATTTTCCGAGTTTCATAGTTTAATTAAAAACTCGTCATTGTCGATAATGTGGATTTATTGACACAGTTCAATAAAAAAACATAATTTTGTTCAGACAAAGATCTAGATTCTGGAAAAATTA
>JAGXCT010033852.1:2390-30047 GCA_022495035.1 Philopotamus ludificatus | reverse complement strand
AATCAAATTAAAGTTGTTGAAAGCGCCTGAAAGAAAGTTATAAATATAACTAATAAGAACATGTATATAATTCGATGTTCAATGTAATTTAGAACGTGAAAAAGAGCAGATGAAATATATATGTTCGAAATCAATTGGCCTCCATTGTATCTTATTTTCATTCTCTAGCATTAATTCAGATTTATCGGTATCGATGTGTACAATATTAAACATTACAGAAAGACCTCGAATAGAAAAACTAGAGTAATAAATTAGTATATAATTGAATATGTACATATAGAATGTACTGAATCGAATAAAAAACGTTAGAAGATATTTTTCTGCCAAAAATTCCATCAGCTATAGATTTGTAATTAGTAGGAAAACAAAATGGGGAAGATCAAACGGTGAGTAATTAGAAAATTCCTCGCGGGACCACAAACAATTAATCGAGATTTTCCACAACATTCCGCAAGCCGATCTCTCCTAAAGCTGCGATTCTTCCCAATTGAAAATAGTCATAATTACTCTGGCTTGGAACGCGGCTCTGTGTTGAGCCGTGTCAATCAACGACCTCCTCGACGTCCTCCTCGCGCACACCAGGCAGACGCTGGCGGGCAGCTGCTTCAACGCCTTCACCACCTCTAGATGATGGAGGCCCAGCAGCCGTCGTCCGTTGACCTGGAAATTTTAACGCGCGATAAATTAACACGCCCCGTATTCATCAGGCAGCACCTGGGTCGCGAATTAAGGACAAAGTTGAAAACGAGCATATTTAATATTCATGGGCTAGTTAGTTCACCTCGAGGAGCTCGTCGCCCGCCCTTAATTGGCCGCTTCTTCCCACGGGGCCGTCCTGCAGCAGCGACCTGATGTAGTGGTGGGGTCTCACCTCCCTGCCGTTCTCCACCTCGACGGTGCCCTCCAAGGAGATGCCGAGTCCGCCGCCTGGCTCCTTGATCATCGTGCCGACCTATGTACGAAAACAGAAGAGGGCATCTCTAATTAGCGCGTTTGTAGACTCGGACAAATTGGACGCCTGGACTTTATTAATTCAATTATAAGCATTGGAGCTAAATATAATATGCAGATTTTTTTAATTTCGCGTATCTTGACGTGTAAATTGGATGCTTACTTTCGTTTCCAACGTTATTTATTTATTAATATTAAAGCCAATGTGTAATTAGCATTCTAGAATATCCCAGGTCGCCAATCACGCATAAAAACATAATAATAGAAGAAAAGAATCATAAGATCTCATTTAAAATATCAACGAACCGGTGATATTAAACATCAAATATATATCTACATACTCGGCCAAGTGGTTGAGTTATAACTCTGGTTACCAGAGAGTTTCTGAGAGCACCTGTCCTCATATTTGGTGGAAGAAAAAGTAGACGCGAACGGGCTCGATGGTAGGGAAGTGGCGCTCATAAGGGCAACTCGCACAGTACAAGGGGGTTATGGGTACTGCAACAACCAACACCGTGAAGAAGTGCCAAGTAAATCGACCTTCTTTTCTCGAGGCTTGTACGTTTATACCCCAGCCTTAAACCCATGCGCTAGGGGAATAAACTTGGGTAGAATCCAAACTCCCTCATGTAGAGATATCTAAGAAATTTCTTTCTGTATCTTCTCTAATCTGAGGGAATTCTAGATGCCATAAGGCGCCCATATAATGAAACCTTAAACAAGCTCCGAACCAATGTATCGTATAACACTCGTATGACTAGGTTCTACGTATGGGATGAGAATTTCTCAAGACGAAGTTCAACCTTCTTGATGATCTCATTCACACGTCCGATACATGTAAACTAAATTTTAACTTAGAATCAAACAAAATACCCAGATCTTTAACAGACGATATTTAATTGAGAAATTTGTTTTCATTCCTTCTTTAACCCTTTCAGTGCGGGGCGCATGACGTACATGCGCATACAAATCGTGTCCAGGGTGCGGCCGCATGTCGTACATGCGCGAGATTCTTTAAAACTTTAACTTGACCTTACATGTAAACTAGACCGAGTTAATTGATGGTGTTTGTTTTAAAACTCAGCTAATAAACAAAATACCCAGACCTTTAACTGACGATTCCTTGGGAAGAGTTACGTTTTCAACTCTGTAATTAAAGATGATGGGATCCTTTGATCTAAGAAATGTCTTTATTTAACATTTTCTAAAACTTAATGGAAGACGATTTAATATTGACCAATCGCGCTAAGAATCAATGTCCAGCTGCAACAAAAGGGCATCTTCGACTGAAGTAATAGATCGAAATATCTTTAAGTAGTCTGAAAAAAGTGAAAATTTACATTGAAGGACTCGATAAATATCATTTATAAATAAAATAAATAATAAAGGTCCTAAATTTGATCCCTGCGGAATACCGGAAGGTGTGTTGTAAGCATACGACGTTTGGGAGTCGTATATCACATATTGTTTCCTCTCTGTAAGGTAACTCGAGAAGAAACGTACGAGATTATCCGATAACCCAAAACTATCTAGTTTCAAAATAAGTCTAGCAAGATCGACTTTATCAAACGATTCTTGAACTTCGTCGACTTATCCAGTGACTTGGATACAAAGTTTGAGTCTATGATGTCTAAGTCTCTATATTCGACAAATATGACCACCAGGAACTATCTTCTATTCAAGAAGACGAACAAAAATACGAAAGAAGGATGTTTTACCTAACATTTTTACATTCAATTTTGTGCAAATTGGGTTCCAAAAAAGGGTATGAAATCTAATAATATTAATATATTTTATGAATAAACAAAAATTTTATAATAAAACATTGTATATATATATATTTTTATAAAGTCCTGAGGCAATTAAATACTATTAAAATATACAAAGGGGCAAAAAAAATCGCTGAAAGAAGTAATATCAATAAAATGTATGTCATCTAACCCTGATGTTCTTATCATAGCTTGATCGCCATCAAAGACACTAAAGCTTTTACCGAAATTTATGGCAGTAAATTTATGGAGTATCAACAGTAAACAGATATCAAAATAATAATTGGATTTTTATGATTTTTTATTTAAAAGTTTGAATTTAACTTGATTATAATTTATTATTGATTTGAGATTTTCATGCTTATTGAAATTTATCACGAGAATTATTCAATATTACTGAATAAATTCTAATCCCTCGCATGTTGTATTAATTTAATAATTTAATTTTACGAATCGAAGAATTTCATCATTTTATTAAATTCTTTATTACCAATTAAATAATTATAGAAAAATTGCAAGGTATCGTTAATTAAAAAAAAATGGATTTTGGATGTTGTATAACGTTATATAATAACGAACGAGCGAAACACAAGTACTTTTAATCATATTTTTTAAAAATGATAAAAAATCTGCAAATAGATTTAAAGAATGTCATCTGCCAAAGAAAAATCTGAATTATAATTAATATTTAATTCCAAACGATTTAAGAAAAGCAATGATTTGTTTAAGCATTAAAATTAAATTCAAAACCTTAAGATGTCAATTATATAAAATCAGGTCAATGCATCCTTAAATAAATTGATTTTTAATCTTCGACTTAGCTCTCGGTTTATTTTAACCGTAATTCGTTATGAATTAATTAAAAACTTACATAATTAGATATTGTATTTGCAATACTCAGAGATAAATCACACAAATAATAAAATATATACTGAAAAATAAATGAATATATAATCTTCAATTGTTTTTTTATTCGAATAAATTCATTTAAATAAAATATTAGGATCATAAAAACTAAGCTGGCATATAAAATATATATTTATTTCATACATGACAAACAATTATTTCGAAAATAAGAATTTTTATGAGTGAGAAGAATTTTTAGCGTAGATAATTTTGAGCATCTCTACTGTATTATTTATGATTCGTATTATATTTTATGATATGTATATGCCTTCTATTCAGGTTTAGTGAATAAATCATAATCTTACTTTTTGTCCGGGCTATTATGCGACATGCAATTCGTTTTAAGTACAAGCAACCCTTGGTTTTGTACAATGCGGTTCCGGGTTTTGGTGCTTCAACCCGGATTTATGGGGTCACGCCCCAATTGACCCACCATTATCGTGTCTCTTGTCACATGGCTAAGATGTGAAACGAATTGAAATCAAAATAATTCATTCGAAGAGGATTTAATATAAAAATATACACCTATATATTTTCGTCTGAAAGAAAAGTCTAGCTAGACAAAAGTGAAAATTTGAATATGTGTGGACCTTCGGTGAAAATATAAAATCCTCACGCCATAAATTTCTGCAACGATCGTGGAACAATGTACCGGAATTCTTTCGCGGCGATAAAAAAACGAAAATATGAAACGATCCCAATGAATCCCAAGACATTTTTATCTTATAAGTTCGATGCATATATAATACAGCGTCTGAATTTTTCAGCCATAAATAAATACCAGAAAACTCAAATTAAAAAGCTTACTAATAATTTTATCAAGTCATCGTCTAAGATTAAGATAGTGGTGAAACACTATTTTTATTCCTGAATTTTTTACATAGCAGCAATTTTATTTTTCATCCTTAACGAAGCTTTTCAGAAAAAGTTTCCTTCAGTTTTACTTTGATATCAGTTGCAGTTCAAATGTACTAGTTCGAACGTAAGTTCGGAGGTAAAAATCGATGACAGGATTGCAATGGCGAGAAATGCTTTTATCAAAATGAAAAACAGTTTACATTGGCGCCAATTTTCATTGAAGATCCGTCTGTAAACTCTACTGGGCTACGTGTGATTCGTTCTTCTGTATGTTAACGAGACATGTACCTTGCCTGTAGTGAATAAATACTGACCGGAAGTATTTGAAATGTGGTGCTACTGAAGAATGCTGTAGATTCTAAATATGGAATATTCTTCACAAAGACTTATTTACAAGCTTATGGATAAAAAAAAACGTAAAATTGAGTCATTCAGACTCATCAATCATGAACCAGAGCGTCGCCTTCTGTAGACCATCATGGAAGGAAACGTGTAAAGAAAACGGTGGTTGGGGAGACATAATCTAACGAGACTTTACAACATTTGCAACCAGATCTGGATGAAAGGCCCATAATTGTTCCAGATCGCTTAAGATATAGAGAAAATACAACGTTCAGTAAATCATCTTCATCTGAAGAAGAAGATGACAAATCAAAGAACTCCTTTCAGTTATGATATTTTCATCGTTTCTGAATAATATCATCTAGCAAGCTGTCCAGGAGTAGCATACACCTGAGAGACATGAGAGTATATCTTCTTCCTAGATTTTATTTATCTTAGCTAATAGGAAGATATCGCAGGGAACCATATACGCCGAATACGGAGGCTGAAGCAGTATAACACTATTATATTTAGCCAAAAATTTTTTCCAATTTATTTACAACTAAAAAAATCGCGCAGCCCTGAAACCTTTTCGACAGCCAACAATAAAGTAAGCACCTAATATGGCCACCAATCTTAAGTCACGTTAGGGGCAAGTATACCAACACAACGATAAAAAATATTGCACTAATACAGGCTTTTTACGATAAAAACACCATTTTGTAAATCATATTTCAATAGAAATTGGGTCTATTTGATTTGCAAAAAGGTGTATTTGATTTGCAAAGGTAAAAGTGAAAAGGTATATTTTTGAATTTTTCTATTTTACAGGTTTTTTACATCAAATACACGCTTTTGAAAATCAAATTGACTCATTTTCTATTGAAATATGATTTGCAAAAGGGTGTATTTGACGTAAAAAACCTGTAAAAACAGAAAAATTCGAAAATGACCAATATTGATTTTATCAAACCTTATCCGATGCTTCAATCGATTGCCATCATATCGATTCTAAATATATTAATCTAAAGTCATAGTTAATTGCTTACACATTCGACTCGCTTGATCTCACACTTTTTTCATTAGTTTCTCAGTGTCCAAGGAAACGAAAATCGAATTCACGTGGTTTCATTCACCATAAAGATGGATACATAAGTATAGTTTATCATTCATATCTCTAGAAGCATATTTCTTCTCCACATCTCAAAGACTGCCTTGAAAGATTAACGAAGGAATTTATTTTGGATTCTAGATCCTTCAAACTAGGGATCCCTCTCTTTTTATGAGTGTTTTTACTATGAATAAAGGATAGAACAAGGTTAATTCCGTACATGTAGACAACGTTTAGAGAAGATAATAATGAATGCGGATACAAATCATTCTCCATCTTGTCTAGACACAGTAAGGAGGGTAAATTCGATATCAGCAAAGTGGAGGTTTCCTGAAGTGCCAATCCCACGGTAAGACTAAAAGGATAAGCTACCTTTGATGGATCAGTATAGTAACCAGCACAACTATGATATCCTTGCAGAAAAAATAACCTTAGCTAAACAGACAAAGGATTGGGGTAAGGGTATCTATATCAAGTGATTCTCGTTCCGACTCAGCCAGCAAAAACCACAAAGGCCTTAAAAACAGGTCCGTTAATAATCAGATCCGATACCAGAAGTAGTAAAATATACATGTTAAATGCCAGAAATGGCAAAAGAGAAGGAAAACTCTTTAGAAGAAACTGCATATCAAGACGGGTTAGTCCACTGCATGGACACAAAAGGAAAGACCTCACGTCACGCGTGAGTCCCAAGTTACTTTAATCTCAATTGACATTCGAAAGTCCAGTAAATACGCTCAGCGAGTGAGGGGCTCGTGGCTGGCAAATGATGATGATATATCTACCCAACAATCTTTAATACCATCAACTATTAATCACTCAATACAGCAATAATATCCTTCACACTATTTTATTTTTTGCTGAAGATTGGCTCTAAAGATGATTAATGGATTTGTTCAGATGTGGCCTAGTGAAGATCCTTTATTATATTATTATAGATTACCTATTTTTCATTTCCTGTCATCATTCCATTCTGAGTGGTAATCGACTCAGAAGTAATTGATTGAATGATGTTTTGGTATTGAGTGATGGAGATGAGCATTGAATTAGAACGTTAATTCTATAAATCGTTGGCAAATGTTTTTAGTGATCACTGTTGAGTTCTAAACTAAATCATATGTTAAAAGAAACCATTCTTGATATATTATATAAATCATGTAAATTTAAACGAATGGTAAATTGATGGATCAACCCTATTCAATATAAATAAATAATTCAATGTGTTATAGCAATTCGCAAAAGCAGCCAAATCAACAGCAATATTTCCTCTGCAAATTTATTCAGCTAATATGTTTGTATTCCAATTACATAAGAGCTGAAAGCATTAAAACGCAGTGTATTCAATGTGCTCGCTCACAATTTGCATACGTATCTGTACATCTATGCCTCAGTTTCCGATTGGAAACGCTACGCCAATGTAATCAAATAGCAATTTGCAACATGATACACGTAGAGCGGATACGGAAACATGTGCACAATATTCGCCGTAATGACGTCGTAATGTAAATAATATTTAAAAGCGCTCACCACAATCTCCACGTCATCCTCCGCCGGCGAATCGGGCTCCAGAGATAAAATCTCCCGCCATTTGTCTTGGATCGCTCGCAGAGCCGCTGATCTGTCTTCTCTGGGTTCTTTGGCGCCGATGACTATCTCGACGTCTTCAGGTGGCGGCGTTACAGGCGAGGTGGGATGGGGAGAGTCCACGGTGGCCCTAGACTCCATCTCAGTGTCGATCACCGAAGATTCCTCATACTGAAACCAAGAAAATATCTATTAGATACAGTAATAAATAACTTCCATGTTTTATCAGATAATAATGCTTTCACCATTATTAAGTATTATTTACTTTCATCTTAGAGATTATTAATTCATTCCTCATAAAAATGATGAGTGAATGGGACTGGAAGAATTTTTCGATAGGTTGATGGATTCGCTCATCAAAACGGTAAATAATTAATTAGTAGTTAAGTCTTTCTGTCATCTCTTTTATTGATTGAAGTATATTTTACTCTAATATCAACTATTAAATACCCTAATGAAATCGAAAGGGCGACTGCCCTCGGCTCTTCTTTTAAAGTCATGTCAGAATAAAGCTTGACAATCCAATTTTTAACTACCCGATCAGTTATTACTCCTTCGCCGTGTACACTGAATAGTTTTCAGCTGTTGCTATCGCCTTATTTTAACTAAAAAACGTCATAACCTGATAGACGACCGTCATAGTCTTGGAATCAGCGGTAGGACGAACGTGTCCCTTCTAGAGATCGCGTAGTTTCCTCCAGGTGGCAAAGACCCGCCTCAAGGTTAGAAGACCGTTCTCCATCTCATCCGATCTTCCGTCAGCTCGCTGAATCGTGCACATCCGACTGTGAATGCATTTTACCAGCTCTGCTTGTATTAGATGGACCCAAATGTACTGTCGCATTTTCGGAAAGCATAGTTTCAGTTTAGTTTTCTTCAGTCCTTTGACTGAGGAAGACGTGTTTGAATATTTTGTGTGTCGTGAGAAGTCTCCAATCATCGTTTTGCGTAGAAAAAATTGGTTTTATGTATCCCTTTAATATTGACCAAGACGTATCCTTCGGAAGAACATTTGCGCAGCTGCATGCTGTTTCAGTTTCACGCCAAAAAAAAACGCAACGGGGGCAACAAAAAATATTTGCGATGTCGATGGAGACTCATTAAACATCAGGAAATGTCAAATATTGTTCAAAAAATTTTAATCAGGCAATATTGATTTGAAAAATGAGCTTAAAGTAGACATTTTCGTGAAGTGGATGAAGCAGCTCTGAAAGAAGAGGTTGAAAAAAATCCGACTCTTAGTATCGAAGAATTATCGAACCAAGCCGGAAATTCATGGTCATCAACTAAAAGATATCTGAAAAAATAGGAATGATCCAAAAATAAGGCATTTGGGTTCCCCATGCGTTGACTGAGAGAAACAAACACATGAGGCGCGGTATCTGTGAGTTACTGAAGGAGAAAGAAAAGTCGCAACATTAGGTTTGACAGATTTATTGCATCCAGCTTATTCTCCAGACGTTTCATCAGCTTTCATAAGTTTTTTTGTAAACAAACGATGAAATAAAATCGGCCCTTTTATACTATTTCGATTCTAAACCTGCAGAATTTCATGAGAAAGGCATTTTAGATTTACCAAATAGATGGCAAAAAGTCATAGAAAATATTGGTTAATATTTTGTTTAATTAAGTTTAATAAATGATTAGAAATATGAGTTTTAGTTTCATTAAAAAAATACGACATTACATTTGGGACCTTCTAATTTTTTGTTCAGAGCAGTGGCTCTACAATTCTTCAACTTTCAGACTGTGACAACTTTGCAACGAGTCAGTGAGTTGTTTTCTTCTTCTTCTCCCTATCGGTTGTAAGGGTTGTTCGTTGAGTCTAACTGGGGTTGAGTAAATTATCTTAACAAACTTGCCAAGATTTACAATTAGTCAATTAAGCAGTTGTTCCTTTTCGTCTTTACATATATTACATCATGGTTTAAAATCTCTTCTGGAATCGTTTGTTTTTCTATAGAATATCCTGGAATTTAGCTAGCTGGCTTAGCTATACTATTGCTTCTAAATTATTAATATATTGTATTTATGCTTCTTTTTGCGGTATTTCGTAACATATACGACGAATATGCTCTTATTGACTCTCCTTTTTAAGGATTAGAAATAATACAACACATGTAAAATTCATCACACGAACCACTTTTCAAAAAACTTATAGAACACTTATCTATTTGGTAAAAACAAAAACTCCATTGTTCTAATAGAATCTCACATTTTTTTGACGCTAATATATAATTATTTAATTTACCATTGTGACCGGACATCTCGCCAGCGAGGTGACGGATGGTGATGGCGGTCCTTGGGTAACACCCTGTGCTTTCAATGCCTTCTGAAGCTTTTCGTAACGCGGTCCACGCAGATACCTCTCCAGCTTCAGATGGACTATAGGACCAGTGCATCGCAAGAGCTCCACCGCCTGATGATTGCTCACGGCTTGGAGCGGCTTAAAATCGACCTTAACAAAAAAAAAACCAAATATATCAATAATATTCACAAACTGTATATTATACCATTGACATACCTCTACAATCCTATCGTTGATTTGTATCTTATTGCAGAGATCCGCAGAGCTTCCCGTACTGATACTCTTCACAAATATTCCTGAGAGCTCTTCTGTAAATAATTCAAATTATGTATTATTGCTGAAAACTTCTCGCTCGCGTATAAACTATTCGAACCATTCCTGCATATTACGAAAAAAATAAATTTATACTCGAAAATCCCATTTTCGCTATCGCAATTATAATTCGTTGGCAAAAACCGAGCGGCGCGGTGCCTGTGGTGGTTCATGGAATGGAGCACAAAGGAGTTGCGGAATTCAAGAGCTCGGCTCTAATATACGCCGACGTGGCTAGCGAAAACAATTCTCGATTTAATATGAAAAATCTGAGCGTAATATTCCATTTGTTCCCGTGGGTGAGTTTCAGAGGAGGGCTAGGAGGGAGATGCTCACCCTGCTCGCACACGTAGCCTGCGACAGTGATGCCTAGCCCGTAGACGTCCTTCTTTAGCTGGACCTGACAGGTCTCCATCTCGGGTAGCTGCGGGAGGCCTGCCAGTTCTGGTCGCACGGCCATGTCCAGGGGCAGCATCGGGACGGCTGGGGTCGGTGCCGGAGGTGGAGGAGCTGGAGCCATCGCTGGACCTACTGGTACCGGATTCCGGACCACATCTACTATGCTTGAAATTGGCTGAAATGAGAAAAAGAAATTATGAAAAATGCATCAAGAAAACCAGGCAAAAAAATTTTGACTTAAAAAATAAACCCCATAGTGGGAGGGTAGCAAACATCTAAAATGAAATGTAATAGATTGAAGTTGAATAACAGATACACTCGGATACTCTTAGTATAGGATACAAGAACATATAAAAATAATTTACAAGTTTCATCAACACAGTGTATTGATACTGCATCGTTTAAGTCCTAGGTTCCTAAACTTATTTGATCTATGGTCCCCTTTTCAGACACACAATTACAAAAGGCCCCCCCTTGAAATGTACTTTTTTATTTTGCCGGGATAGTTCCTTGAGCCGTTTCCCATCACATATCCGCATCCTACAAACTCGCCTCCGTCCTTAAGTCCTAGACCGTAGCGGCAACGAGGAAACTCGTACGGATGGAAACAATGCCGCACCTGGTGGCTGTTTGGAGCTATCGCTAAGGCGTGCAGTGGCTGCCACGGCCCAAAGAGGGGCCTGCCCCTCCGGAAAGCTAGTGGATCAACCTGCACCTGGATTACGTAGCCAACTAATGTTGTTCTTGGCGTGCTCCGAAATGAAGGAGGAAACCCCAACAACGACGAGCATGCGAAGAATGGCAAAGTAAAAGCCATACGAAATCATCATCATCATATATAAAATGAAACAGAAAAATGTAATGAAGTTATTTTTTTTAGACTTACTTTCTACACCTTAAAAAATTTATTAGCAAAATATTAATATTATTTAACAATCTGTCATAGAGCGCATGGCTCCTGATTTTGTTAACTGCTGTAATTCTGTATTGCAATGAACGATGCAGGCGATCATCAAGATTTTACTAATGTTGTCGATGAATCACACAATGCACTGCTAATATATTTGGCACCGACTTTTTCCATTAAAAAAAAAAAACAACGCCACAATAGCATCCTATTATAGCTGGAGCACCATCAGTAGCAACTGACATGATAATATTCTAAGGAATTTCCTTTTCTTAAAAATACTCTCTCAATACATTGAATACATGTACACACATTGTGTAAAAATGATTTTTTTTAAATTCTATAAGAGTGTAAATATTAGCACCTCATGGCCCCTTTTTTACTTCCCAGGGCTCCCCTACTCCCGACAGGGCCAGAATTACCCCCCTAGCTTCCTCCAGGGCCCTGGCGACTAGGTGACCCACTTTGGGAACCTATGATTCAAGTAAAGAAAGTAAATCTGTACAGGTAATCAAAAGTGAGTTATATACAAGAACTAATGTCGCAAAAATAGTGGCTTTCAAAGGGTAAAGATACCACTAGCAATGCCGAAACTGAACCTTCAAACCGGTCAAAAAAGTACTCTTGTCTGTATGGTGGGATTGTAAAGGATTTTTTTAATATATAATTCTTAAATATGGCCAGACAATAATGGCATAGCTGTGATATTTTTTAATACAATAATGCGAAACTTAACACAGCTAAAATTACTAGAAATAAATTATTGAAATACAAATGGAATTACAATTTATTTATATTAAAAAAAAAATTGTTTGCTAATTGTATCTCTTGCAAATAATAGAAAACTCAACTTAATTGAACCCAAAACAGTCTGAATCTAGGATGGAAGAAAGAATTACAATCACAAGATTGATTTTTCAAGACAATAGTATCAGTAAATATACTCTATGCTATTTTTGTACGTACCGCTTCGTCTAAAGGGGTCTATTTATAAGGGAAAATAAACCCCAATCAGTTCAAGTCAAGATATAGATGAGCTCTTCGTCGATATCTTGACTTTTAACAAAAATAGATTGTTCAAAAATAAAAATATATATTCATGATATGCTTCATAATTTGTTCAATAATTGGAGAGCGAGAAAAACATGGCGCCCGTGGGCAGCGACGAAGTGTAAAAGCGAATATTGTTGTTTTTTTTCGCAATTGCAGGCAATAAAATATAATGATTATTTATAATGTTTATTCTTTACACTTTTTTAGACAAATACAAAAAGTTTATGTCATGTAGGATTTATATTAAGAGTTATTCGAGGAAAATCCAAAACTTGGGGCTTCAAATAGGCTCGGCAAGGTTAAAAAAAATGTTTTTGTTAAATCCATACATTAATAAAATTAGATTCCAGATAATGACGAAATATATTATTCTTTCAAGTGGCTTGAAAACAAAAAAACATCATTAACAAGAGATAAAATAGGGATAAAAAATAAGCATTCAAAGAGATAAATTAATGAAATAAGAATACAGTTAATATCGAAATAAGAGTACAGGATAAAAAAACGATCCGAGGGTTTTAGAAGAATATATTTCTCTTTGTTGAATTAATTTAAAATTAAATTCATTGCAAAAGGAGAAATACATACAGCAAGTTCTCGACTTACGCGAAAGTTACAAAAGCAGTAAATAATGATATTGCATGCTACGCTTTAATTTATGAACAAAAGAAAAGGGTTAAAACACAATTAACTCTGGACCAAAGTAGTTCGTCCATAAACATATGTATATATTAATAGTTTGTATTAAGTGTAATATGTCAAATAAATATGTGCAATAAGTAATATTTTAATATTAAGTGTATATATCTATTTTACTATCATCCATCCTTTGGCACCAATTAATCGCGTAAATCGAAAACTTACTGTATATGTACTGTAATATTTCGAACCCTAATTTATTAGCATTAAAAAATATTTTTTTTAAATTTGTTTTAAAACTCTATTTTAAAATATAATTAATTACCCTCATTACTTACAACCATCTCTCATCTCTAACGTAATTTTTCAATCCCCTTTTTATGTAAGCTAGAAAATTTCGATGCAAAATATAAATCTAAGTGATTTTTTACTACGTCTGCATTTTTTTTATTCAGCAAATATTCTAACGAACGTTATAATTTAAAGGTTCTGTGTTCGGCGAATACGAGGAATATGTAAGAACTTACCAATTCCGTTCTTTAATTATTTCATTAACTTTGTGGGGAAGTAAATTGTCGTGATGGAGAATATTTTTTTTTTTATTGAATAAATTAGTTTTTCCTTTAGCATTTGATTCTCTGCGTATAATTGTTAAGGCGGGCGCGACAGTAGTACCAAAAAGGTAACCCACCGCTGCCACCAAAAATGTCTTTTGATTTTTTAATTTTAAAAATACATTTTTTTGCGAAATATATTGTGTATTTAAAAAAATATTTACATTTCAACAAAGAAACAATTGGCCGAAGTAATCGAAAAAATTCAAGTATTATAGTTTTCAAATATAACAAAAAATATTTATTTTGTTAGATCTGTCCCGCACCCCCGGAAATACCTTCCCGCACCACTAGGGGTGCGGGCATCCCCGGTTAAGAACCCCTGCTTTAAATGATATTGTTTTTTTTATCTTTTATAATCACCGTAAGTTTAATTTGCTTATTCCAGATGCGTACACGAATAGTTTGAGTACCAACTCCATATCCATTTTTCAGATTTTTTAACCGATCCATCATGACGGACAACAACCAAGTCGTCCGACGGGGGTCTATCAGAGACCCCAAGCATTTCAAGTCTAGTCGTCGAGTCATATTTTTTTTCAAATGGATTATTCTATGAATAAAAATAGTTATTCATTCAAAACATTTGGTAGATATTTTAGATTTTTTAATTAATCGATATGACCCTCAAAAGACACGCGCACTCGGCTATGTCCCGCCGCAGACTGAGTTCTCGCCACGCCTGTCACTAGTACGTTTAGTACGTGTTAAGGGGGGGCGTGACAGTAGTACCAAAAAGGTATCCTACCCACTGCGAAGAATATTGGGGGGGGGCGCTGAAAGTGGGTATAAAGGTAACCACCGCTGCCACCAAAATGTTGGGGACGCGACAGTAGTCCAATGATGGAACCCGTCGCTACCTCAGTATTTTCAGGCACTTACGAGCTCGCGTATCAAAGGTACACGACCGCTAGCGCCAAAACGTTACGATCGTCCATTGATTGACGATCAGCGCTTCCCGAAAGATCAGGGCAGGTAGAAACGCGCTTTGTTTGTAGATGATGTTTATTGAAGAATTTGCAGGTGTCGTCATTTCGATGATAGGTGTGATGAAAGGATCCCTGAGACGTATCTCCGGTACGAGATGATAATAAGGATCCCAGAGACGTATCTCTGGTACGAGAGAAATCACGGAGATGTGACTGCCATGACGGCGTGAGCGAATGTGTACGGATGCCTCCAAAATGGGACATATTTATACTCGGTCCGTGAGTCACGTGACGATGATGTCACCGACTTTTGGCGGGAACCGTTTCCCGCGTAAGAAGGATAGGGGCGCACTCGAGAATATCGAAAGCCCAGAAATAATACGGACGGACTATGCCGGTTTATAACAAATTCATCGTGAATAACTTTAAATTCCACCAAATATATAAAAAAAACCCTTCCTAAGTGTTGATCCTGACTTAAGAGTTTGAACTGGAATGTGTTTCGTAGAAAGCCATACCTATTTTCCCTTATTTTATTATAACCTAGCCATTTAGTGTCTCTGATTAAAATTCACTGCATAAGTGTCTGAAGATAAACTATACTTAGACGCCACGGCGTGCAGGCACGCGAAACCGGCTAACCAACAGCGCCACGAAAAACGCTACTACAATTTTATTTATGAATAAAATAATATTTTTAAATGAAAATTAATGCAGAGACATCGTTTGAAGGCAATGTGATTATTAGAATGTCGATATGTTTAGTCGTTTCATTTTATTTGAAGTTTATACAGCGTATGGTAAAAATCCATAATTAAAGGGTTAAACTAATACAAAAATATGTATTTTTTATATATAAATTGAAATAATATATTCAATATAACAAGTTATTACAACAATATATTAGATTCAATATAACAATGCAATTTCATATACTTTACTGATGCATATACATTTAAACGTCAGTCTGATCAATAGTTCCAAATGGTTGTAAGCAATCTATAGGTTCCTGCACAATTTATGGATATCTGGAGCAGACGTCCATTTCCAGGGAAATGCTGCCGGGTCTACTTTACCTCGGCGAGATTTATTGCGATTGCATCGTTCGCTGGCTGTTAAATTGGTTAAAAATCGCATTTTGAACGATGGGAAAAATATGGTGACACACTTCACCATCGATCTGGTTAAGAAGCTTACTACATACAGCCATGTAACTCTATATATTAAAGAAATTTGATATTTATAGTGATTCCGATGGTTAAGCATATATTGAATCTATTTAATCAAATTTTAAGCGGAATGGATCAGGTCTTGATTAAATTTTAATTGTCATGGATTAATTTAACCCTATCCACTCTAGATATTTTTCATCAAAACCAATCAGCTACTCTGTATAAAAAAAACTACGAGAGGTGAATTAAAAACATCTATAATATTGTATTTGATTATTGATTAAATCATTTTTTATTAATTAAAAAATAAAAAACTCGGTTCATTAGTTTTGAGACACTGTCTGGGAATATTGACACGTGTTTATTCAAATGTGTATGACCGTGATTTATGCACTGAAATTTTGGTTCACTTTGATAAAAATATTTGCTTATTTGTTACTTAAATATAAAGTTTTATATTCAAATTTAGATAGGAAGAGAAAAATATCTCTTAAACTAAGAAAAAATGTAATACAATTGAAGCTGTGTGAAAGCTCAATGCATAACACAATCTAACACATAGGTCCCCAAACGTTGGGGATTTTCTCCCTGGAGGGAATTTTGGAGTCTCTAAATTGTTGAAACGTGAATTAAACCCAGTGCTTACAGAACGGTGGTAATTGTATTAAAAAATGGATGAGAGAAGAAATTTGCAGCAGTTTCACTATCGGAAAATAGTATCTACAGGATGATCAGTGATATGGCAATTGAAATCAAGGATCAGGCTGTGCAGGAGATCAAGTCTGCAGGATTAGGTTTAATTTAGAAGTTAATGAATCGAGTGATGTAGCCTCGTGTTCCCAGTCGCTGGTAATTGCAAAATATGTTGACTCCGGTTCATTTAAAAAAGATGTTTTTATTTTGTTATACTCTTGAAACCACAACAAAGGCCACATTATATATCGATTTTTTTTAGGATATTCATTGATGTATATAGAACACTTCCTTGGTGATAATTGGCTCCACCTTTATTCACAGTAATCAATCAATAAGATTATTAGCTACGCCTACGTTAACAGTACTACTAAGGTTCTCTAACTGTTTAATAAAATTCATTTAAATTTATATTTAGGTAGTATTCAATGATCGTTTTGACATTTCAAGATTAGGAATCGCTGATTCTATAGCGAAAATCCGCTAAATATAATTAAATAGTATTAGGAATACATAAACGTCGAAGGATCATTTTGACAATAACATGTTAGTATTGAATTTATTCCACGATACGTATTGACGCATAAATGCAACACTTCCTTGGTGATAATTGGCTCCACCTTCATTCACAGTAATCAATCAATAAGATTATTAGCTACGCCTACGTTAACAGTACTACTAAGGTTCTCTAACTGTTTAATAAAATTCATTTAAATTTATATTTAGGTAGTATTCAATGATCGTTTTGACATTTCAAGATTAGGAATCGCTGATTCTATAGCGAAAATCCGCTAAATATAATTAAATAGTATTAGGAATACATAAACGTCGAAGGATCATTTTGACAATAACATGGAAGTATTGAATTTATTTATTGACGTATAAATGGAACACCTCCTTGGTGATTATTGGCTCCACCTGTATGTACAGTACATCAATCAATCAGGTTAATGGCTACGCCTACATTAACAGTCCTACAATGGTTTTTTAACTGTCCAATATAATTGATTGCAGATCATAAAACTTACAGATACCTTAAAGACTTTTATGAGCAAGATCGAAAATTAGAAGAAAAAAGACTTGAAATATAGCAATGTTGCAATATTTAAAACATTATTATCTTCCAGAGATTTAGAAAAATGAAATTTGCAGCATTTGGAAGCATTGGAAAATTAATTCAGCTATTATTTTCCCGAACTCAGCGATGAAGAGGTAAATTTAGTTCAAAATCCATTTATATTGTCTGTTGAAAAATTTCCTGAGAACGTGACAATCGTACGGTTTCACTCGCACTGGGCATGTGCGAGTGAAACCGGATATCAGATGCGAGCGAAAAAAAGCATCGCTTTTTAAAATATTTATTCATTGTAGCACTATGTGAAAACATATTATTTCAAATATACCTTTTAAGTTAGACTATTTTGGGGTAAGGGGTGAATTATGTCCTAAACACTGGTCGGGATTAGAGCGAAAAAGGTTGGGAAACTCTGATATAGAAATATTATATTTAGATTATTAATTTATTGTGTAAAAAGAGGATATGCCAAGATTAATAAATCGAGGATATATATAAAAGATGAGCATAATAATACGTACGTATTATTTTATGCTTTACCGCATCAAGCTTTTCTTTTAATTTATGGAAAATCTTTTAGCATAATTTTTAAATAAAAATTATAATTCAATACAAAATTTATGACATGAAGAGTATATATTTGAATTTTATTAAAAATTATATATTACATGTCCTAAATTAACATCAGATATATTTGAAGATTTATGATATTCATTAAAAATTAAATTTATTGGACAAGTATAAAGCTTTATACATTTTATACAAAAAATAAATAATTACTATGCGGTTAATAAATTTTCCTAGTTTATTTAATATCCTAAATTAATATTTAATACAGTAAAAAGAAATTTCACTGAAATCATATTGAGCCTGAAACTGTTTATAATGATAATTAATAGAATTTCTGGAACCACCTGAACCTATGTTGCAGATGTGAGATTAAACTCTAA
Organism: Philopotamus ludificatus; assembly: GCA_022495035.1. Taxonomy (NCBI): domain Eukaryota; kingdom Metazoa; phylum Arthropoda; class Insecta; order Trichoptera; family Philopotamidae; genus Philopotamus; species Philopotamus ludificatus. The sequence goes on along the minus strand of JAGXCT010033852.1, from coordinate 11,496 downwards.
GTTTATGCATTGCAGTTTGCAATAAATTACGCTCCGAGAAAGCATATGAATTTCTCACGCTAATATAATTAATTGCGCGGCTTTAAAATAATTCCTGAAAATTTCCGAGATATTTTATTCAGACCTCAAGTATTTGCATAATGTTATAGACGAGCGTTATTTTCCATACACGTCACCCAAAAAAAGCGATTCAATTTTTTTTTCAGCCATACCGCGCGCTGAAAATTTTTCCAAAGCCACGGAGCATATAAAAAGTCCCATAAAAAATAATTCGGGCATGAAGCGCGATACTATCTACGGACACCATGCTATTCACCATGGGAGTAATATGTTGATTGTCGCGCGGTGTCCAATGGGAAAAATTAAATTTCAAACGCCGCCAAAACTTTGATGTATGAAAAAGAAAATTTCGCCGCAAAAACATTAAATCGCTATTCGTTCGGCGACAATACAATTTGTTTTTCTTATTTTGCAACATTTGATATAACGCGAGTATACTTCAAAGAGCGTTTAATGTGATTTCTGGCATAAATTCGTCTACGATTTATGGTAAACGATTTTGCGCATTACAAATTAATTATTTTATTCATATCTACGCGTATAATATATATATATAAATTATTATTAATACAATTTTTTCAACTTTTACCAACTTGGATCATTATGGTCCGATATAATTTTGGCAAACAATTTTCCCCCCTCGCATTTTGTATTCGTTTGTAGGTGGGCACGTGTTTTGTATAAACCCAACAGCTCGTTCATCATAAATGTATCAGAAGCTCGTTTTATTATACCCCCACTGCGCCACCCTCAACCTCCTACCCCTCTGCTCTACCCCCACTCTAGATCGCCGCGAGGCAAACATGAATTGCGACAAAAACGAATATATTAAAAATACATTTTGGTTGTGCGATAATGATTAATGGCACTCGGTGGACTCTGAAAACTTCTAATGTACACACACACAATGCATGAAAATATGTAACGTGTAGTGGATGGGACGCAGAATGTCTCTGTTATCCAGAAAAAGTAAATAAACATGAAATTTCAGAATAAAATATCTGAATTCTTCACAAAATGAAGTATACTCATCCCTTGATACTCTAACCGTAGAAAGCTTTTGAGTATACTGAGATATATTACGTGTAAAAAATAGTATATAGTTTTGGAAAGAAAAACATTTTTTAAAATAAAAAAAATCATTTTTACAAGCGCTATACAAATATTAAAGACAATTTTCATTGTCATTTTTCTCTATAGTTCAGGTAATTTTTCGATTACTCCCTTGTAAAATTGTTAAGGTTTTTTATCTTAAAAAAATGAATACAAGTATATTTATGCAGCTTCTATTAAATATTTTTAAAGTAAACGTTCTAAAGATTTATATAGATTAGATAGATAGAGCCTGTTTTTTTCCTGTGTGATTCTGTGTGCTGTCTGTGGCCAAGTATCTTTTCTAAGGTTAATAATGGTCGAGGTGTTGAAACTGGTACTCGATTTGTAGAAAGTCATTATATTTTCTCTTTGGTTTGTTGTACAGGACCTATTTTTCATCACCATTAATCCTTTCAGTGCGGGGCGCATGACGTACATGCGCATACAAATCGTGTCCAGGGTGCGGCCGCATGTCGTACATGCGCGAAATTCTTTAAAACTTTACCTTGTCCTTACATGCAAACTAGACCGAGTTAAGTAATGGTGTTTGTTTTAAAAATCAGCTAATAAACACAGCTATCAATAAATATACAACATATCACAAGAAATTTATAGAAACCATGTAATATGTAAATATGAATAGTAACGATTCAAATCGCGCGTGGTGTCTCATTCAAAATCTCCGCAGTGGTATCGGTGACGTATCTCAGCTCAGGGGTTGTTAAGGGTGTTCCACGTACATTATGTTTCACATACACGTGTACGGATGTAATAGTATAAGAAAATTGCATTTCGCATTTTTTATTTTTATTCGCATTCCCATTTTTTTCTCATTTAATCTCTGTTTGAGCAATTGATATTTTGTTCGATTTATTATTACGAAAATAAAGCGAATCGAGTTTATTTTTTTAGTTGAGATGGAAGAACATACCCTAATCAACATATTTGCATAAATCTCTAATAGGAAAATGGTCTAATATAGCAGTAAACGGTAAATACAAATTTACCTCTCCAAAAAATTAATTTGGTCCAAAACGGCGCCGCACTCAGATGCGGAATCGTGTTTAGACCCGCCGCATTGAAAGGGTTAATAAACCTTCTCAGAAACGGATCGGTTTCATACCTAGACAAGAGCGACGAACAGATGGTTATCCTTGTCTCCTTTTTTTCAGTTTTAGACGTCGTCTTCATCTTAGTTTATCGTTTAATTCTCTATCACTACTTTTTGTTAACCATCTATGTCATTTTTGAAGTTTTAAGATGGCTATTTGGCTTCAATCCCCTATCGAATAAAATTAGCATAAAAGATCATAAATAAATGGGTCACCTCAATCTCTGGCCTTGCCTTTTTTACTAATTGTAACAAACTGATGTAAAAACGTCATAATAAATAAATTGCCATTACTTTTCAGTTTACCTTATATTACAGTTCCTAACAAAAGTTGTACGATTACGATAAAGTTTTTTTTATGTTTTTATGGCGTAAAATAAAATTATAAAAAGAGAAATCGCGTTAAACTCAAAATCAAAAGATGTTTTTTATTTCTTGTATTACATATTTATGAAATATGTAATGTGACCTTGAAAATATAGCGTTTTGCAGATAACGAGGATCTAGATTGAAGCACTATAGAAGGGACTGTCGCACACGCCACTCTATAACGGAAAGCGCTATAGGAGGGTTACTGTGCATCTCTGCATATATTTACGTAATTTTATATTAAATTAAAAAATCAGATTCCAGATTTATAATTTAAAATATATTTTACACAATACCTATTATACAAAAAAAAAGAAAATACTATAAAAAGTCCATTTAATTCTTTATAAATTTTGGACATAGAAATCCAAACTGTTCATTTTATATTTGTCCTAATTATACTATTAATACTTAGAAATATATTTTGAAATAAGCAAAAATAGGTTTAAAGAGTCTAACAATAAAATCGCTTTTAATTTAAACATTGAAGGGATAAAAATAAAAAAAGGGTTGTATACCATGCAGAATATTAAAATTTAGAATTTCTTCGAAGGGCGAGATATATGTCTGACTAGAATAAAGAAAAACCCTAAGAGCTGAGGAAAGCAACTTCAATCTCATAAACTGCGACAAGACGAAATATATGTAGTATGAAGTCTAGACGAGTAATGTATGACGAGAAAGTCCCTAGAAAAATCATATAGGCAGATATATTAGAAACAGGCAGTCTTGTGTTGCTTCATGAGTCCTAGACTTTTATGAAGAGTCAAAGGCTTCACACAGCGGCGATAAAAATGCTCAGATGGCGATAATCATCTATATCGTAGGAATCAGATCTAAAGTTAATATGCCCCAGAAATATTAAAGAGTGACACAAATTCAAGATAAGGCAGACTCCGCTAGTAGCGTCAACCCTCCTATAGCGCGCCCTGCCATAGAACGGCGTCTGCGAAAAAATATTCTTTAGTCGGCACCCTCATGTCTGAGTGTAGTGATCATTCTTGTCCCGAAAATTCTTGATTTTGTCTCTCCAGGATTCTCTGCATTCTGCATCCCGCATCGCAGCTACTACGGTGAAACCTTTGGGGCCCTGCCTCTTCCCCTGCGTCCTTGTACGTTTCCAAAAGCAACGAGCCTCTCCAGGCTATCGTTTCTTCTGGCGAGATGCCCAAGGTATCGAAAAATCCTTTTAAGGCATATGATCGAAAGTCGGTCTTCTTTGTAGTTCCCCATTTCTTTACGGACAGACACGTTTGTACGTTTAGCAGTCCATGGTATTCTCAGCAGACGTCGCCAGCACCACATTTCAAAGGCGTCAATTTTCTTTTTCGTATTTTCCTTTATAGTCCAGGTTTCTACGCCATAATTAAAAATCGAGAATACCAGACTCTGCACTAAACGTTTTTTTTTTATCTTTTTGGATATCCCTCTTATCTCCGGCTCACAATTTCCGTTACTCGTAAGTAGATAGTGATCCGAGATAAAGAAATTCTTAAACCCTCCCCAGATCCGGAACATTAACAGATTTGGATAGCTGATTACTCCTGTCGACGATCATCAGCTTGTTTTTACTAATGTTGATCTTGCAAAGTCACAAAATATGTAAATGTAAAATGTTTGATGAATTCATTTTGTTCAATTAACAAAATGTAATTTATAAACACTTGATCTTGAATTTTATTTAGGGGCCTAGTCTTCTATAGGGCGGATTTCTATTGCATGGTCCCTATCTTAGCGCTATAGGAGGGTTGACAGTACAGGTATGAATAGGAAGCATCGATTATGTGCAGAATCTTGAAAATTTAAAGATCTAGGATAAAAATAAATTAATACCAGCTATATAAAAAACATTGGTATTGGTTTTAATTTATTATTGGATTATTCAGGAATACTGAAATAATCCCGGAGGCATTTTGAATCGCAACAAACGAACACACGGCAGCTTTAATTAATTTAAAATGGTGTCGGCTTCGCCATAAAGCTGATGCGACACAATAAATTCAATAGCGATTTAATATTTCAAAAACGTCGGATGCAGAAATGCGGACAACAAACGCGCTGGGATATCGTCGCATTTTTTTGTGGAAATGCGAATTTCACCGGAAGCCCTTGTTGCTTCGCAGTATATATTTTTGTCGAGCGTGTTCATTTTTTATATTTTTTTTATTTTCATACAACGTGCTCGCTGAATTTATTGGTTTCGTTCAACGGATCTGCGGACAGAGGCGCGCGATTATGCGATGTTGCCATAAACAAACGAGCGAAAAAGAGTGTTCGCGACGTTAACGACGGGGCAGCCGCTCGCGTTCGCGAACGTCACCTGTCAGAAACAATTCGGCCGCGTCAGATGTTTGCGAACCGCAAAAAAACGTGTCCGATAATAATCCGATGACATGAATAAATTATTGTCGTGTCCGCAACCGGTGGTTTATTAGCAAAGGGTTTATTAACAAATATTAACAGCCTCCGCCTAATATTAATATAAAATAACGGTTCATGGGGGTGGGGTCAGGTCCGCCATGATTGAAAATATATTGAGTATATATATATGAAAGAATATATATTCGGATTTTCTTGGACATGTCGCCTCTTTATCGATGTCCGAAAGGGAATTCAGTACGTGTCTAGCATTTCTTTAGATAATATATCGTAGACTTACATATCAATCTTTGGAGTAGAATAGAAAATTCAGAAAATTTTGAAAATCAATAATTCAAAGACTAAGCAGATTGAATCTTGAAATAAATGTATTAACAAACGATGGAATTATGAGATATTTTTTAAAATATACTAAGAGGTTATGAAAATTCAAGAATATTTTTTTAAATATTCATTTAACAGCTTTAAATATTAAATATGCAACTAAGTTTTGCTTTCAAGCTTCACTTCAACTTAAATACTTAAACGCTGTAATTTTTTTTTTTAATAAATTCATAAAAGAGTAATGTTTTGAGTAAATGTATGAAAAATCTACAGGGTCCATAAAGTTGATATCCGATTAAATAAAACACATATTTATCTTTTTAAAATTAAATAATAAAACAAAATGGTTCATAATACAGTCAACCCTCCAATAGCGCTTTTGACCCGTGAACAAACGGTGGAATTCGGCTCGAAAACAACCGCGTCACCCGAAGGGGGTATCTAAGGGAAGGGAAAATAGTTATTCATTATATGCTTTATAAATTTAATTTTTTAACGAATCAATATGACGCGTAAATGACAACGCTCTCGGCGATGTCTAGCCGTAGACTGAGCTCTTGCCGCACGTGTCTATCGCACGTTTCACTTGCACTCGGTACATCGTACTGGATCCGAGCGAGATAAAACATCGCGCCCTTGGCAACAGAAGTCAATATTCATGTTTTAATTTTTTTTTCGCAATTACGGACAATGATTATTTATAATATTTATTCTTTACATTTTTTCAGTTTAATACTAAGAATTTATGACGTGTAAGATTTATATTAAAATAGTTATTCAATAAAATTCGAAAACTTGGGATCCCCAATATACCCCATCGGCAGGTCCAGGTTAAAAAATCCTAACCCCAAATTCTGTATGGGTGCCTAGTCTTCTATAGGGCGAGTTTCAATAGCGTTGTCCCTATCTCGGCGCTATAGGAGAGTTGAACGTGTTTGCTAAAATATCAATGCGTCTGGTTTACAATGTGGAAAAGTTTAAAATCTTATTATACATGTTTTGGATTCAATCAATTAAGATAATGATATTAATAAGATTTTCTTAATATATTAATAGATTATTAGAATTGAATAGAGATTCTTAATATATTAATATAATAACTTAATCTACTATTTTTTAGCAAGAGCGCATTTTTTTTAAATACCTTGCAGAATGAATTATGCTTGCAAAAAGATAGTAGAGATTTTTGGCATATTTTTAAATTTCTTAAAGCTCGAATGAAAGTCGAATGAATATTAATTAGTTCAATAAATAAATTATATCCCAAGTATTATATATCTAATATTGTGGTTAGTTAAAATAAACGATATTCTTCTTGCGTAACGAAGCATCACTTGTGCGGTCCTTAAAATCCTCTAGATATATATATATACTAGAGATGACTGCTTGGAAATGTACAAGCTGACCCCGGGAACAAGGAGCAAACTTTCTAGCGAAGGATTTGTTTCCCCGCGAAAACTTTCACCAATTTAGGTCACGTGGCCCGGGTAAAGCAATAGAAAACTCGGACGGCCGCAAAAAGAAAAACAAACCGGAAGATACTTAATTTGTACGAGCTTGTTTTTTTTTTTTTGAAAACATGCAAATGTGGCCAACAACCGTAGGATTACGAGCCTCGGGCAACTATGGGAAGAGCTCAAAAAATCGATACACTTGGGAGAAGTTCCGCGTGCCTATACATAGTTCCATCTGAGGAACTCGCGCTGATTACTTGTGAGGTGAAAAGCCCCGGGGAGTTATCTGTCCAAGTTACAACAGTGATCCATTTTCGTTTTATGGGACAGGACGTGTCGAACATCGGAGCGCCGAGTATGATGAAAATTTATTTGACAAATTTCTGAAATAATACCGTGCTGAAATTTATCGACCCAGCCTTTGAACAATGCTACAAATAATAATAGACGTGTCGAGGAAATATATTCAGACAGAAAATGACAATGAAAAATGTATACACTGTTTAACGCGTAATAACTTTTCAGGGAGTTCAGAAATAATGACTGAACCAAGATTGAATCTTAAAAAAAGAAAACTTGTTTTAATATGCTATTGGAAGTATGAAAATGTAGCAGAAGTACGAAGACAATATCGCAGGTTGTTTTAGTCAGACTCACCAACGCGACTTATAATTAATTGGATAAAAGATAACTTGGAAAATAATGGAACTATTAGTAGTAAGTACACATCATAAAATCTGTAAGATCGTGAGATTGGCATCAGCAGAAAGTAGAAAATATAGACCAGTGGGGCATATACAGGTCTGCCCCAATCAGAGCTTTACACAGCAAACGAAAAGCGACCTTCTGTATACGCTAATATGGAACTTTTTTCTGTACCTCCGTTGGTCTACTGAGAGTACAGGCAGAACTGGTTTCCGGTTCTTCCACAATGTACTAGCTCGAGTGAAACTGCATTGTTTTGTTTCTGACCACTGCGTATTCCAGTTTGTCACAGGACATGACTCCTTTAACGTCAATCTTCATCGTCTGAGCCTCAGGGATGACGGCTTGCGAGTTTTGTGACTCCAATGAACAATCATCGGAACACATTCTTTGGGAATGTCCAGATTTTCTTATGAAAGAGAGACTATGTTAAATGTATTGAGGCGGTCCCCTGGCCCCGTCTGTCACCAGGAGCTTGCTTCCTCCATCCCTGCTTACAGGGATTTTGAGATTTACGCCGGCCAGGTCGAGGCGAGATTCTCCTCCCTTAACCTATACTACCCTTGCCATCTTAGGTGTAGGCCGCATGCATTTCCAAGAAGTCTTTAGATGCGATGGTTGCCACGATGGCTCATCAGAGGTAGTCTACATTTGGACTCACCGTAGGGCGGGCCCTTTAGGAAAACCTCAGTCATATTTTGTTATTATTTATAATACTTTTATAATAATTTTAATTATTTATAATGCAGATATGGTAATTAATTGTAGACGAAAGCGTATGGTTGATGAATAAAGATATTATTAGATGTACCTCCACTGACTGACAAAAAACAACACTCGTTCTCGTCGGACCAACAACTAAACTGAGGCAAGTGACCACGTATCCAGGGACAGATAGAAACCTGCCCCGAACAGATTTACGCAGCAAACAATAAGGTACCTTCTGTAAACGGTAATACGGAACATTTTATCTTTACCTTAACGACGACGTGACCAGGGAAGATACAAGAATGCTCAAACACATACGAATTCGGTTCTGTTCGTATATTACAGAAAACTATTATGTTTTTATTAGAATAAATGTGTGTGGAGCAATGCCCCGGTTGCCCCTAAGAACGAGCTACCCCTGAATGCTATCAATGAAGATGATCTGGGCCGATGAATCAATTTTGCGATGCACAGTTCTCGAGGAAGATTATTTGGAGCGTTGAAGCTATCGACATTATTACATTTACTGGACAACTGTTAATCCACATGTTTAACCATTATTTTTTTACAGTACAGTGATTGGTGCCAATTGCTTAAATTTACTACAAGAATCTGACTCTGAATAGGACTCTGATACAAATGGCGAGATTTATCTCCAATAGGACAGATCACCTTCACACTAACATCGAGATGTAAGAACATATCTTGACGAAAATCTTACAAACAGATGGTTTGGACTAAGAGGTCCCCATATAATACCTTGCCTGTTTCCCAGACCAGACGCCACTGGACTTTTTCTTAAAGGGATACCTTAAAGATAAAGACTGCGACAGAAAACCGACATCACTGAAATAATTAAAAGCTAGGACGGTAATAATTTCGAATAACTGCGGTAGGAGCG
>JAGXCT010033851.1:32933-55981 GCA_022495035.1 Philopotamus ludificatus | reverse complement strand
AAAGATGCGGGTTTAGGTGTAAGTTTTGCCTGAAAACAGCGGGTGCTTGAGTGTTGATATAGATTAAAGGCCCATTTAATCCAATTGGGTCCTTACGCTTAACATGTCTATACTATGACACCTACGCCATCATATATATTAATGCATATACATGTACTACGATTTGCCATGTTATTTTCGCAAGTACAAAAAATCTTAAGTACCACACAACACGATATGTCTAAATTTTGCACTCGTGATTGATACTCTGTGAATTTTTAGAATCGAGCATTTCTAAATAAAGAAATATATACGCTTTGTATTAATAGATTGCAATTTTATTGCAAAGAAAAGAAAACATGGCCGCAATGTTTCTCGTACTGTATCAAACACATTAACTTTATGGACGTGTATGCATTTTTTTAATTTGCTTCAAGTGAAATGATTTAATGGCCACGTACAATATTTATGAACATAATCTATCATATAAAAATAATTGCATTCTTGAATCGGTGATTGAATGAACTCTTTACGAAAACATTTGAGTGCATTGTGCGAAATAGAACAGCTTTACAAAGCAAACGCTTTTAAAAATGATAATTTTCTTGAATGCAACTTGAATCTTGAGCAAATATTGTATTTTGCAGATGCCATTAACAAAATTAACACAATATTTTCACAAGCAATCGAATCTGTTTGCGTGCAAATTTCAATAATGTTACAAAAAAATCTATAGTTTTTAATTATAAGCCGATTTATTATTAGATTAAACGTCTTACAATAAAATTCCATTGTGAATAGTGAAACGATAAGAAGTTAAGCCCACTTGTTTGTGATTTCTAAATTATGACTGATAACTTAATCAGCTACTACAAGCGATTAGATCAATCTAAACATATTAACCATTTTTTATACAACAAAAGATACTTCTAATTTACCAATAAACAAATTGTAAAATTGTGTACGATTTATATCGCAGCATGCAGAATCTCAACGTCACATATCACATAGGTCAATGTTTTATCGTTAACAAATAAATCTGATCAGATTCTTTGAATTTTTTATGAAATATATATGTATATATAGAATGAATTTCCCATTCTCTTATTTATTTTAAAATCTGTTACGTCATATATGAATGTATATATAAAATACTATCACGACATGTGCATTAAAATGAATGCTTTATTTATCTGATTTAATTTGATGTTATTAGTCCAGCTATATGCATTATCTTTTTTTAAATTTTAATACAATTGTGTTTTAAGGTTTGTTCGATGCTGTATCGATTTGCGCAGCGGTTTATTATCGCCAAATATTTTTACGCAAAAAAATGTTGATGTGTAATTATATAGCGCTATTAAAAAAAAACTATCAATACACTTGTCAAGTATTTTTTTAGAACATACCTCACATAATTGCTGAAAATTATCTTTTTTTGCTTATAAATACTTGTATTATCGATTTTAATTTAGATGTGTTACATCTACAAGATATTAAATAAACATTAAAATTAAACGTAAAATAATATTTTTCATTTAGTATTTCGGTGAAATGATTTAAATTTAACTGAATTGAAATTCAGGGCGAACCAAACCGGCGCACAGTGGGACGGATCATGAATTCTACTGCCAAAAATCTTCTTTAAAATTGTGAAATTTAGAATAAATACAGGGGAATATATATTCTTTTAAATAAAATAATTAAATTTAAAAATATATTTCTAATTATTATTTAAAAATAAATATTACGAAAAATTCACAAATATGCCATGTTGTTCTGTATAATTTTGTATATTAAATTACCAGTGTTATGTATTAACTAAAAACAAATATTTTTATAAATAATAGACATAATTAAGATACAATATTACATGATGTATATAAAAAAAGTTGTTAATTACAAAGTGGCAGGTTTTTTTTTATTATCTTTATTAATGCATATATTTTCTCTGTATTGGCATGATTATTTTTACTTGGACAAACCGTGGTAACATTTAAAAACCCAGCTAAAGTTAAAATTTCGGTTAATCAAATATATTCGCAATTTTTTTTCATAAATGGAAAATATATATACTTAATTTTTAGTTTTTTAGATAATTTTGAAGAAAAAAAAATATTCGACGTTTTTTGATAATGGTTTACTTTAGAACCTTATATTACCAAATACATAATAAGTAATAAAAAAAAACAGTCATAATACACTTCAATATTTTATCTGTTATTTGCCTTTTTTTCTGAAATCAAATTTTCGTAAAAAGCATTTTTGGCAGTAGAATTCAAGATACATCCCACAGTGCGACGCCGAAGATCCCACCCCAACAAGTATGCAAACGTCATTTCCGCAATAAAAATACTATATTTAAGAAAAATAGATAAGAATAAATTTTATATTTTTGTTTTTCACGATTTACTTATATTTCAAAAAATATAAAAATCGTTTTTTATTTCAAAAACTTTTTTTTAAATAAAACAATTTTCTTTTGGTAAACATCTATGGAATTTTAACAATCTTTAATTAAGAAAATGGGTTATTTAATCGTCTATCGTATCTTGCATTTTTACTATATCTATATATAATTTATTTGATACGTTATCAATCTCGACAAAAATGCAATCACATTTTTATAAAAATATACAAATCTCAAAAAATTGCAGAGAGTATCTATTATCCATTTCTATATATACATAGACCAGGGTTTTCCAAACTTTTTCAGCGACGGAACACTTGGCAAATCCGAAAATTTTGGGCGGAACACTTGCACACAAATGCAGTGGAACCAGTTTTTATCATTTTTAAAGGAACTGATAAAAAAAAACGTAATTAGTGGGAAAACGTAAATTCGGGGTACTAAATATAGTAGAACCCGTTTTTTACATTTTTGAAGGAACAGATAAAAAAAGTATATATATTGAAAAATATTTAATTGTTTATCATAATTTTTAAAAGGATGCATTTGATTTGTAAAAAGTTGTATTTGATTTGCAAAAGGATGCATTTGATTTGCAAACGGGTGTATTTGAAGTAAAAAAAACTATATTAAAAATTATAATACTTTTTTCTTGTAATGATAAGTTAACATCATTGCACTTTGTAAAAATATCCGTCAGATGTGCAAGATATATCAACCAGGAAGGATTTGTTAAAAAATTGAAAGACTAATAATTCATTTCGAAGTTCATGAAGTCTTAATAGTACTTTTCCTATGGATAGTCATCTCAATTCAGTATGTAATAAAAGTGCTTTATGTACACTTCCCATTTCATCGCACAAAATTTTAAATAATCTGGATTAAAGTGGTTTACATAGTTTATCATTTTCACGGCTTCATCAGCTGTTGATTTTTTTTAGTAGACTGCTCACATGACACCATGTCTTTCGCACATGGCATAATGAGTGTCTTTCCAATTGTATGAGCTTCACCATTAAGTGCAATACGATAATTCACGCGATAAGACGTTTCTGTTGAATTTTCATTTTCAGTTTTAGCTTTTGTAATCATTTAAAATTTGGACTTAGTGAGTCACGTTGTCTCTTAAAAAATTGCATGTCTTTTCCATGTAATCAGAATGTCGTTTCGAAGTGCCTGCGAAGTTTAGCTACAGCCAAAGTACTATTTTTTGACACAAAACCCACATTGCATCAGGAGTAACTGAATTGTCAATACATATATGTAAATCCAAAATTCAAATAACTTTCATCATACTTCCGTTTTAGTCTGTTCATAGATGACGCTTGTTCTTCAATATTCGATTTTGAAGAAATCACAGTTTTTGGATTATTTTCTTCTTCGATGATAGACGTATCAGAAGAATTTTTGGGAAATATCTATTTAGGCTCCGCGGAACACCTATTTTGGGTCCGCGGAACACCAGTGTTCCGCGGAACATACTAAGGAAAACCCAACGGATAAAGACATATAATGAACTAAAATCGATGTTGGAGAACTTATTCGTTCCATTGGATAAAATTGTCGGCATATCAACCCATTAGGGCCCAGCAATGGCAATCATGAATGTAGGAGTCACTGGAACGTTATTTAATGATATTAAAAACTTAACAGGTAGAGAAATATTTCTTAATCATTGCATAGTTCACCAGAACAGAATCTTCGTGGAAAAGTTTTAAATATGGTCAATGTTACCACGCCTGTAATAAAACTGATTAATTTTCTCAAATCTCGAGCGTTAAACCACTGCCAATTTTATATGTTTTGAAGTAGTGCATATCGTGATGTAATTTACAACACAGAGGTGCGTTGGTTGAATAGAGGTGATATGCTTAAAATAATATTTAACTTAAAAATCATATTTAATTGTTTGTGGAAATGAAAGATTATCCATTTCCCCATTTCGAAGATAAAGAATGGATGTGTGATTTTGCCTTTCTCGTCAAAATAACTCAGCATTCAAATTACTTAAACATGGAACTTCAGGGAAAAGGCCAGTTTATTCATAACATGTTTGATAAAATGAATGCTTTTGAAAGAAAACTAACAATTTGGAACAACAATCTGTTGTTAAACACACGTCACATTTTGCACACTTAAGACAAGAAACTCCTCCAGAAACCCGAAAATATGCCCAGCATTTACAAAAATTAATAACGGAATTTGAGTCGCGTTTTAACATTTTAGATCAGAAAAAACCGCTCTTAGTTTTGACATGTTTTTTCACCATTTAATTTTAATTCACGATTAAGGAAATAAATTTCAAAATATTGACATAATTTCTATCAAAATTACATGAATTTAGAAAAATTCGCTGTTTTTTTAATAATATTTCTATTAAATAGTGTTTTATTTCTTTAATTTTATATACTTGGTTTACTTTGTTGATAAAAAGATAATTTGAGTTCTTTATTCATTTTTGTATTATTATAAATTTCTAACCCGTTGTCAAAAAAGGTTGCTCACCCCTGCTGTAGATCTTCTTACATCAGTTAATCTTACAACATACTTTACATTAGAAATTTTGTCTAATAATATACTTTAGCTCTGTGGATATAAAATTAAGTTATTCAGATGTATATATTATATTTTTTACCATAACTGCAATTCAATGATATTTGTCATATAATAAGCTAAAAAAACTAAAAAAAAAATGTGTTGTGATAAATCTTTTTTGTATTTAATGTTGAGAGGTTTACATGTTCATAACATTGTCTAATGGAGATACTTATGGTATTTGCTGAATTTTTAAAAAATATTTTGAGTACCTCTCGAGACCTTGCCCAGTGCTCAGTATGGATTTAAATAAATAATTTCATTAAAAAAAAAAAAATTTATAAGCTTTTTTTAATCCTAATACTTTTCGTTTATAATTTAATACATAGATTCTCAAACTTATGAATTTAGTTTTGGAGCAATCTTATTAATAAAAACACTGGGAATTGTTAATAATAATTAATTAATTCTACAGAAATATTTTTTTGTCTTGGTAATTGAAAAATCATAAGATTAGTAACTCTTATTTTAAGAAACTTTGGTATACCGTATACAACATACTATATTATATTAACCTGTCATGGTGGCTCGTAAACAACGCGTCGTCCGATGGCGATCTACCGGATACCCCAAGCATTTCAAGTCTTTTGAAAAATGGATTATTCTAAGACTAAAAATAATTATTCATGGTATGCTTCATAATTTGGTAAATATTCTGGATAAATATAAATAAATATGACGCATAAATGATAAGCGCACTGTCCCGCCGCAGACTGAGCACAAGCCGCCGACTGAGTTCTCGCAGGACGTGTCACTAGTACGTTTCACTCGCATTTTGTACATCGTACTAGATGCGAGGGAGAATAAACATCGCTACACTAAACACAATGCCAATAGAAGCGAATATTGTTTTTTTTTATTTTTCTTTTCGCAATTGCGGACAATAAAATTTGATGATTATTTATAATATTTATTCTCTAGAATTTTTTTTGCAACTACCAAAAGTTTGTAACATTTGAGAAAAGTAAAAAACTTGGGGTCCCCAATAGACACGTCTTGATTAATATAATGATACTTTGATTTCAATAAAAAAACAATAAACAAATAATTATTTCTGCATTATTTGTATTAAAAACAGGTTTATAAAAAATATATAACGAAAAAACAGAAGTCGCCATTCGATTTGTCAATATATTTTTATTTTATTTTTTAGCGTCCTAGTTAATTTATTATATTTCAAGCCATGATTATTTGACTAAACAATTTTTATTCTAGTATCTTCTAGTAACTTCTTTCTTTCCTCGATAAATATGCTATACATAAAAAATATGAGATTACATTAATCATAAATTCCAAATTGTTTATGTCAAAAAATATTTTATCAAATAAAATAATTCAAATTTTTCATTTTTAATCAATTTTGTTATTTATAAAATATTATCTGTGTATAAATATAATTGCTTATTTAATTATCTGAAATGTTGTATTTAAAATTCGCATAAAAAGTGAATCAAGTGTATCCATATATTTTTTATTTAATCAATATCATTGTATGTACCTAAGTAGGTTTTCGAAAGCATCACAAAAAACGATTTTTTGCTCATTCCGGCACGCCGATTAAATCCTGTTTGCCATCCCTCGACTAAAAACTTGATTCTACCGATGCAAATATATTTTTTGCATATTTAAAATCTATGAGGCATAAAATAAGACAATTCGCACCTATACAATGATGGTATATTAAAATATTCTAGCTCAAATTAATTCTATCTACCCACATTGAATATAATATACATAATCGAAAGATGATATAAAAAAAAGTATTCATCAAATTTTTCGTGTTGACACATTTGTCTCTGACGTATTTTGACATTGACAAAATGTCAAAAAGGTTTACCTACCTAGCATTGTTTCACTTATATAAAAATCGAAGAATATTTGGCAAATAACAACAATGTTTTGATCCAATATTCTCCATATTCGTCGAACATAACTCTCCATGACATCTTTTGATTTCCGATGATGAAAAAAAATCATTAATGGACGACATTTTGTCAATTCCGTGCATTTTTATTAAACCTTGTATTAACTACAGTGAATTTCCGTATAACGCAAGGGATATATTTCGCGTTATAATACGTCTCTAAATTAAAACTATTGTCGCATATTGGTGTTGAGATGATAGATAGATTTGATACATGTCGCATCATGTCAGTCACCGGTGCCTGACATCGATTTTTACCTATGCGCCGTTTCATGCATCGGTGACTGACAGTTATTGATTTGAATAAATGGTCCACAAGCCCCGTCACTTACTTGCAAATAGAGTTAAAATAGAGATAAAAAAATGATCAAGATATTTATTTCAATCAATAGTAAATTTTCTTCGATGAGATATAAAATAATACGTGTAGATTTTCATAGTTAAAAAATACTAAGCTTAATTTAATGAATAGATAGATTTTAACACGTAGTTTTTAAGTTGAAAAAAAATTAAACATATTTATACGAATTAAAAAAATTCATGATTTAGAAAAATTTCATAGATTTTCACTCTGTTTTATGTCGAGTGATATATTTTGGTATTCCCGTCTCGAAAAATTATAAATTGTATGAGTAGTATTACCACATGCCGTGTCAGTCACCGGTAACTGACGCCATTAACCCTTTCAGTGCGGGGCGCATCGCGTACATGCGCAAACAAATCGTGTCCCAGGGTGCGGGCGCATCGCGTAGATGCGCGAAATTCTTAAAAAATTAAACTTGTCGTTGCATGTAAACTAGACCGAGTTAAGTGATGGTGTTTGTTTTAAAAATCAGCTAATAAGCACAGCTAACCAAAAAAAAAAATTTTTACCAAAAAGTTATATAAAGCATATAAAATATAAATATGAACCGTAGCCATTCAAATCGCGCTTGGTGCCTCATTCAAATCCCCGCGCAACTCGCGGCAGTATCGGTGACATACTCGGCCGTCTGGCCAGTAAGGGATCATAAAGGAAATTTCACGTACATTATTTAAAATATAATTAAAATGCTATAATTATAGTTAAAATTTGTTTATTAATTTAGGTCCATTTTTTTCTCACTTAACACCTTTCATACGGTCAAACATTCCCTGGGGCGGGTCCGATTTGTCGAAATTTGTAAACGTCTTATTTTGCAAAAAAACGTCATAACTTTTTTTTATTAATCAACATATTGAACTGAAAATTTAACTACTTCAACCTTAACATTTACTAGATAGTAAATGGTAACAATTATTTACAACATAGCAGGAATCACCAAACTTTTTTTAGAAACGGGCCGAATTGAATTTTTTTTTATAAATCATGGTTTAAACATGCACTTTGAATGTTGAATGTTGTGGCAGACACGAATCAGGTCTACTGCGTATCACAGTAGACATTTATTTCAACGATTTAAATTAGTCGTTACAAAATTAAATTAGACCAATTTGTTTTAAAATTAATACAAACACAGCTAACTATAATCAACCAATCACAGAAAGAAAAAAAACTATACAAAATATACATATGGAACAAATCCCGAAAGGGATTCAGTTATATATCTCATTAATGGCCGACAGTAGTGTTTGTTTCCGTACGCCGGGTCAGGGCTGCCAAAAATAGTGTACGTACATTATTTGAATTTTAGTTAAAATTCTATAATTATATTTAGCTTTTGTTTATTAATTTAGGTCCGTTTTTTCCGAAATTATAATGTCACTACACGACGACAATAAAGACCTTCAATTGGATCCATACTCCGATTTTGATATTCGTGAGGAAGAATACGAACGTTACGATTTTGCGGGTGTATCTGAGTAGAGACCCGATATCCCATGTACTTCGACGGAAACAATTACCGAAAATCTATTACATTGGAGATCTGGTCCTTTTATTCCTGTCACACATGAGCTTGATAGCTCATCATCAATCGATAAAACCGATATGATGCTATCCAGTCTAAATTGTCTTAGAAAAAGTGTGAAATGGTATAAGAAAATTGCATTTCACATTTTTGATTTATATTTTTTAAACGCACATACATTATTTTTTTTTAGGAATATAACCAAAAAAAATATCGCTTTCAGAATTTCAACTAAATGTAATAAAGGAATCTTAAAAAAATATAAATTGTCTCCGAAAGATATAAATACTCAAATTGTTCGTCAGGTTTCGTTTTCGCGTACAATATCAACTGAATTATCAAAACATATGCCGAAGTTGTTGCCAATCACAGGTAAATCTTCAAAATCATATAGACAATGTCATGTTTGTTCCCATTCCACCAAATCTCAAAAAAATGAGGGTAATGTCACGTTACTTTTGCCCATCGATGTAATGTGACATTGTGTTAATAGCACCATGCTTTGAAATTTACCACACACCAGGCAGTTTTAGATTATGTTTATGTTATTTTAAATATACTGTGTTGATCTCTTTTTTATATATATTATTTATAAATGACTAGTTGAATAATACCATTCCATAGTTCCTAATTTGCTTAGTCCAATGTATATTGTTTATTATTTTATTCATAACACATTTTTACTATTGTGTATTTTTTAATATACTTTTTTTAATAATTAGTATGTACTTTTATATGTATACTCTGTACATACTTTTTTAATAATACATGTTTATTATTTATTTTTTTATAAATATTAATGTGCATCTAATGGAAATATTAGTAAGAATGCTTCTGCTGCTCTTTAAAGCAATAACATAAGATTGATGACATTCAATGGTGTTGTCATCTCCAGATTGGATAATATGTTCTTTTCTATATCCAAATTATTTACAGCACCTTATACTCTTTGGTAATAAAATGTATAGTTACGAGTTTGATATGAAAGCTACTTTGTCTTCAAACAGAATTGTATCACTAATATAAAAATGCATACATGTGCGCACTAATAATGAACATCGCCGGTCGGCCAGTTGATATTACGATAATTCGATATATTCGAGTAAAAAAAAAATAGTCCTTTTTTGTCTCAGAATGGTTCGGCACCCACTTGAGTGCTTGACGTAGTAGACATATAGCGGAACGGACGCGAGGGCGGCTTACCCAGTCGGTCGGCCGGACGCGGATCTCTGTTTGAGCAATTGATTTTTTGTTCGATTTATTATTACGAAAATAAAGCGAATCGAGTTTATATTTTTGGTTGAGATGGAAGAACATATCCTAATCAACATGTTTGCATAAATCTCGTATAGGAAAATGGTCTAATATAGCGGTAAACGGTGAATACAAATTTACCTCGCCAAAAAAATAATTTGGTTCAAAACGGCCCGCACTCAGATGCAGAATCGTTGTTAGACCCGCCGCATTGAAAGGGTTAATAAGATTCTATCGACGTTTTTGAAGTATAATGAATAATAATATCCCATCTCTATATATTAATGCACAAAATTAAATTTATATTGGGTAGATTAAAAAGTTTTGCGTTTATTAATTTTAAAAAAATATATAATCTCCATCGGTTCTTATAAAATTCTCTCACCTTTCTATCAATTTATCAATACCATTGTAGTAAAACACCCTTGACTTGGAGCCAAAAACTGCATTAATGGAAGTTTTATTTGCTTTATGGTATAATATTTATATATTATTTTTTTGCAATAATCTGACTAATGGATAGTCAAAATAAACAAGATCTGGACAATACGGTGGGTGCTCGATAACATCCCAATTCAATTGATTAATACTACCCTTGTTCTTTATACCAATTCTAGACTATATTTTTTAAGGATTTTTTAATTCTTGACAATATCGTTCTGTTGTAATTGTTTGCTAACGTACTAAGAATTACGTAATTGACGAGAGTACGTAAGAGTTCGAAATACACAATACCTTTGCAGTTCTACTAAGTACAAAACATTACTTTTTAGATGGATTTCGGACTTCGAAATTGATCGATGCCAAAAAAAAGATGGATCAAAACAATATCGAAACACACTCAATAAATTAACAGCTGACAATTGATAGGAAATGTAAACGTCGTACTGTGAAACCATCCCTATACGACGTCAATGTCTAAATACTGTTCATTGGTTGACTCTTCCATCTTCTCCATGATCGCCATGATGTTTTTTAGTGGATCGGTGTCAATTATGACTTTAATTTGTCGCTATCGGACTCCAAAGATCAACCATTAAATTCCCAAATCTCATACAAAAGCGTCTTAACTTCTGCATTATTCTTAAACTCGTCAAAGTCTGGCATGAAAGATCATTTTTATAAAATCTTAAAATTGTATACTTCAAATATACATTTCCGCTCCAAGCAAAATGAAGAAAGGGCCGCTTTGTATTCGATTAATTCTACAGTACCACAGGGAAGTGCAACTGGTCCAACCCTGCATTTACTATACATTGCTGATATGCCCAACACCGAAAACACCCTAATCGCCACCTATGCAGACGATAATGCTCTCCTGGCATCACACGAGGATCCAGACAAATCATTCGAAATGCTCCAAGAAAGTCTGACAAATATTCACAGTTGGCCAAGTCGATCCATATAACTTTTGCCCTATGAAAGCTGATACTGCCCCAGACAGACTCAGTTAAATACCTGGGAATATGTTTAGATCGCCGTATAAAAATAAGAAAAAACATAAAAAGAACAAGAGAAAGTAATTAGGAATAAAATTGCGAAATCTACACTGGCTCATCGGACCACATTCAGAATTATCCCTAAATAATATACTACTTATCTATAAATCGGTATTACTTAAGTCCCCTCTGTTAAAGAACAAATCGAGTCCTTCATAAATAAAAATAACCAAAAACTAAAAAATCATTCCAACAAACTGGCATCACAGCTGAGAAAAGAAATTTAAAGTACGAAGAGGCGTCTGAAAAAGCCTGAATAAGGTTCTCGCCTTGGATCTTTTATCTTCAAGTGATTAGTTAACCCATCCGTCACGGCGGCTCGAAACTAACCGCGTCGTCTATTTATGGATTATTCTAAGAATAAAAATAGATATTCATGATATGCTTCAAAATTTGGTCCATATTTTAGATTTATCTACTAATCAATATGACGCGTAAATGACACGCTGACCCGGCGATGTTCCTAGTATACGTCACTAGTGTACGTTTCACTCGCACTTGTCACATAATACCGGATGCGAGCTAGAAAATACATTACGCCCCGCGGCAACAGAAGCGAATATTGTTGTTTTTTTTTTATCTTTTTACGCAATCGCGGACAATAAAGGCCAATGATTATTTATAATATTTAATTTTTTGATATTTTTAGACAAATATTGAGAGTTTGTGACATGTAGGATTTATATTTAAAGAGTTATTCGAGAAAAATCAAAAACTTTGTGCTATCTAATTAATAAAAACATTTTTTTTGCATCCACCTAATATAATAGACCGATGGGACTTTTATAAAAAAAAAATATCGGCACGATACGTGTTAAAAAGTTATTTTCTTAGCTTAATGTAAAAAAAATGTTAGAGAAAGTGCTTCAGCCGACGCAGCAAAAGTAACTCAAAGATTTCCCGAAAATGTTACAAAAATTATAGATATTATGACATACATTACTACTATTAAAACTATGTGAAAAAAATCTTTAATTTATCTTATTATTAAATAATCATCGGAATACGGGACTGTTTATCGCGCTATATGAGTATTAAATGGTTTTTTTTTCAAAGCAGCTTATTATTTTTAGATTTATTCAAATAATAAAACCATCCAAATTCTACATCCTGCGCACGCGCACCATAAACGTCGCTTTTCCGCGCACACCCTCGTCGATAGAGGAAAGGCAGTGACGTGAGTCAAAATGAGAAAAAAACCAGAGGCCATAGATCACATAGGAGGCTGATAGGAGGGCGATAGGAGGGGTGTGGAGCCGGTGGCTATCACGCGGCCAGCTCCACCTGCTGCCGCTATCACTCGGCTCTGCACCACAGCGAGGTGAACACACCAGCTAACCCAACTACCCACTCGTTTACACCATCCGCACGCAACAATATCCATCGCGATATCAACAAAACAACGAGCCACATTCGACTGATTTTCCGCAAATCGCCATCGTCGTTGGACTGTTTTCGCTAATCCCGTGAAAACTCAGTGATAGTGTGTGCAGATTACAGCATCGCCATGAGTAAAGAAGCAACGAGTGAGTAAAATTATTCAATACTTAACACATATCGACGATTTTCTGCTCCGATTCCCTCGACACATTCAATCTCTATCGCCAATCGTTTTTTATTGTGTTTTACACAATTATAAGATAATCCTCTCCGGGTTTCTATATAGATGTCATATACGTATAAAAAACGAGTATGCTAATAATTTTCGCGCGTTGAATAAGTGTATATAATATAGTATTGAAATCGATTATGCTAAAAAATAAACGGCTCGTCTAAAAACAAGCGGCGGTGTCAAAACGTGAACTTTAACCCTGGATGCATCTCAGAAACTTGTATTCAAAACGTATAATGTATCGAAAAAACTTGTTTTTTAACATTTAAAATTTGTGCAGCCGGAAATTCCTCTCGATTTTCGCGCATATTTTTCATTTAAAATTCAATACAGCCATCTTTTGGCGAATTTCAGATGTATTGTTACAAATGATAACATTATGTTTTTATCAAATCGAACGAATATCGCGAAATTATTTAAATACAACAATAATTGTTTTAATAATAAAAATAAAATCGTACAATATTATGAAATTAAATGAATTTTATTAAAAAATATTTTTAAATTAATTAAATATCGATAACAGCGAATAAATATTTAACGTTTTATCTTCGATGAATAGAATGCATATTTTTATTGGCCACGATATTCGTTAATACGTGGAAACAGATTAGTTTTATCAAGTACTAGCGATTGTTTGATATATAAAGTTAATTATTTAAAGTACAATATTCGTCGTGGAAAGTCATATTCGGCGTCGTTATGGAGCAGATTGAAATTGAAAATTTTATCGAAGGAGCGTCGAAGCCTCGTGAAAGCACGACACCACCGACTTCAAGTAATTATTTTCTTTTATTTAATCTCGAGAGATAAATTTGTGACGTTCCATACAAATTTCCGTGTTTAAAATTAATTTCGCGGCACGCATCCTATTGACGAATGGTACAGACTGTCACAAAACAAAATCGACATTTCGGCTCGATGTATATCCATGAATATAATTTGAATATTGTTTTATGGCATTCCTGAATTGTGCGAGGGCAATAACCAGAACATTGTATAAATAAACTGTGCAAAAAAAAAACGTTTCGATTAATTTATTCACATGATTGCATATATATACACGCAAATTACGTAAATTGCCAATTAAATAATTAAAACAAACGGAAGTCGACTCTTATATTCTAAAATGATAAGATAAAATTTTGGAAAATTATCAAATTATATTTAAGCCTAACTCGACTCCCAAAATAAATCAATCATTTTATATTAATATTTTATTGCGTGTCATGTTTCGTGTAATTTTTAAAATCTATATTATAAATTTTCCGATTATATTTATCTAGATATGTAGTGAATCCGGGCTAAAATCTTTAGATAAATTAAAACGATATACAATTTTAAATAGTATACTCTACGTATGTATAATAAAATATTTATTAGAAATATATATTATATTCAAATATAAGCGATTTTAGATAAACTAACGTAAAATATTTTTTCCGCCATAAAGCAATGATTATAAAACATATTTTAACATTTTAATTTTTCTCTAAAAAAAATTTACTAATTATCAATATTATTTTTTTCTTCTTTAAAGTATATTTATTATCAAATTTTCTAAGCAATTTTGATGCGTCATTTTCAATACAGCGTTTTTATCTTCTCAATAAGTGTCGTTTTTTCATATTTTTCATCATATTAGAAATAGATAGAAGTCATAATGCGATCATAATGTTGATGTTTTAGCCAAAAATTCAGTAAACATTTTCCATTTTTTCCAATAATAAGAAAATCGTCTAACATTTTAGATAGTCAATAATGAATTAAACATCCAATATGATCGACAATGCGATTAATAATTAAATTAAATTTATAGTTTTCCTCGTTTCAATACAATCTTTAACTACATCTCTAGTTAATCTTTAACGCCCTTATTTCTGGATTAATCTTACTCAGTTAAGACTAAAATATTATTAATAATTAATGAATTTATTGTAAGGCGAAAATGTTTATATCACACCATAGGATAACACTATTTTTTCTAATGAAGATTTAAATCTCAGTTTTACATAATAAAAATCATCTGGAGTCCTCAGCATCAACGTTATTTTTTGCATGTATTTAGGACCTTGACTTTGTATTTACGATTGTTATTTTTCTTCCTAAAACTAAGGCTCTTTTTTACGCCACTGGTCACAAATAAATCAAGAAAAATTTACCAGTTCTGTTTTTCTTATCATTTTTTTTCTACTGGTATCTACGATCTGAATATTAAGCTCTTTTGATAGCTTGAATGTTTTTTAAGAACTGTTTTTAAATATAATAGCCAATACATCCAATTATAATTAAAATCAATTTTATCAGTGAATTATTAATCTAGCCGTGGCGATGGGGTCTATTTAAAACCCCAAGTTTTTGATTTTTCTCGAAAAACTCTTTTAATATAAATCCTACATATCACAGACTTTTTATATTAGTCTAAAAAAAGTTTAGAGAATAAATATTATAAATAATCATAAGACCTTTATTGTCCGCAATTGCAAAAAAAATAAAAACAACAATATTCGCTTATGTTGCTACGGGTGCAATGTTCTTTCTCGCTCGTAAATATTTTTTAATATAAATGTTGAAAATATACAATCAACTCTCCTATAGCGCTTCATGTGCCTTCTATAGTGCTTACTTCTTGATCGTCATTTTCTACAAAAAGCTTAATTTACATATTTCGTATATATATATATCATACATTGCCAGATGAAATAAAGGTCATTGCCCTTTGTTTGACATAAAAATATAATAAGGTCATTTAAAATATATGCATGGATTAATGTTCGATGTATCGATTTTATCGAGAAAATATAATCTAAGCAAACCTAACCCCAAATTGTGTATGAGTGCTTAGTCTTCTATGTGGCGGATTGACTATAATATAATTGATAAAAGGGTTAACTATATTTTATAATTTCCTAATATGTATACAACTCGAAAATATCTTGTGTCTAATAAATAAATGATTATATATGAGGTTGTAAAAATATGTATTTATATGTGTAAAATGTATAAATTACAATTAATCATCAGAATTTTCATTAATCCTATTTATCATTGAATTAATTTATTAAAAACGGCAATAAATTTATGCAGATAATTAATTTGATCAGCTTTGGCTAAGATTATAATGCAATATCGTGCCGAATGTACGACGATCGTAGTGCAAAAATTTATCGATAATTCGATGAATATTAAATTGGAATCATCATTAAGTCGTGCAGATTTGTCGCAGACAATTAACCATTGACGTGTCATAATTTGACGCGTTCTCGATTAATTATATCGAATGAAATTCATCTTTGACGCTAACCTGGCGTGAAAATGGGGATAGTTGGACCTTAAAGATCATCTAAACAACCTCCTTTCACCTGACCTTGAGTACATTATTTTGTTTATTTTTTGAGTGTATATATATATATTTATTTTTTGTGACGATGCACTATTACAACAACCTGCTGGCGTCGCTTCTGCGAGATCTGAGACGGATGTTGAGAATTAAAACGAAAGTCAATCGAGAACCGATCGCAACAAGAGAAAAAAAACGTATAAATATTGTGGCTAACGGTCGACTTTCATCCATATTGTCCGCCGAATTAATTAAATTCAATACAGTCGATGATTACACTATTAATTCTTAATAAATATATGGTATAACTACGTTAGAATGTGTTTTAGGAATAAATTAGTATTCAATTAAGCGAGAATGAAAGTTAAAACACATAAAAATATTCAGTGAAAGGCCGAGTTTTTATCGATTCTTTCGTGCTGATGGACAATAAAACCAAAATTTGAGATGATACATCTAATTGCGTGTTCCATCCGCAAGAACATTACTGTTGGTGTTTAATAGAAAAAAATGTGTACCCGCTAATGTGGAATTACTCTTATCAATAACCAACAAATTAAAATCTTATCAGTTTGCAGGTAGCAAGCACCACTTGCATCCAACACATACAAATATTTAGATTAATTCTACTGATAATTTATATATCACTGTGAGTCATTTATAAAAATAAATACATTTAACTGCTTCTACAACCATATTGATTTTTGAATAGGTAGATGGTACAGACAGTCACGGAGAAATGATAACAGATTTAAATAATAAATTAATTAAATTGTCTATTGATATAATTTTTTTGGACCATCAAATTCGAGTTAATCGCCGGGCTGAATCCGACTAATTAACCGGATTTAATTAATAATCAATTACTCGATAGAATGAGCCAGTCATTGATTATTTATCTCATTAGATCAAGGTCAGTGACCTTATGCAGTATGTACTTTTATTAATTAAATCTCAATTGTTAACGTGCTGATGGGTTTTGTGCGGAAAAAACGCGCGTTTCATGGCCGTATTTGGCGATGTTATAATTTAACGGCGCGATTGAAATTAAAAATGTTTCTTAAAACATAATAACATTTTTTTTTAATGAAACGCATAGCCTTGCAGTGCAATTATTCTATTGCCTACTGCTTGCTACACATGAGATTTTACTAAGCAAAATATGATCTAAAATGTGCATATTTTCATTAATAAATCGTTTAAATTCTTCATTGCCAAATAATCTATGCACATATTAAAATTTTGATATTACATAAATATATTATAAAATTATTTGCAATTTACTATTCGCTTCTGTTGACACGGGCGCGATGTTTTGTCTCGCTCCACACCCGGTATGATGTGCGAGTGCGAGAGAAACCATATCCTCCATATTAAATAAAAAGACCCCCTTTGGACGACGCGATTGGTTTCGACCCGTCGTGACGAATCGGTTAACTTAA
Organism: Philopotamus ludificatus; assembly: GCA_022495035.1. NCBI lineage: Eukaryota > Metazoa > Arthropoda > Insecta > Trichoptera > Philopotamidae > Philopotamus > Philopotamus ludificatus. The sequence continues at coordinate 38,037 of JAGXCT010033851.1, read as the reverse complement.
CGTTTAATAAAAATATATAATAACACAACATTATATTTCTATATATATATTTTTATACATTTGAAGAATCCAAAAAAAATATATTTGTTTATATCAACTGGATTTTTCAATCGCCCTATCTACAAACTTATTGGTTTCGAATCAATCGCAAATACGCATGAAGATGATTTTTACAGTTGCCCAATTGATTTTTTTTCCTCGTCATGATTGTTTCTTTGACCTGAGTATAATATATTAAATTATTATTTACCTTTTTTTGAAGATTGTCCTGATTTTGGATGTCTTTTTTAGTGGCCTTGACGTCCTTGTCATTTACACCTAAGGAAATAATTACAATGATTTTAATTCAACCGTACAGTCTTAATTCAACAGTATAATGGGTTTTTTTGGGAACTTTCATTTTCATTTAAATATAATTTATAACATACGTATGTATCAATAAATAGGGAAAAAAATATAAAAAATGTAAAATCAGTCGTTGGATCGAACGTTTATTCTGTTGATACTTTTAACAGTGGTTCATTCTTCAAGAAAAAGTATATATCAAAGTATTCATGAACCTTTCTGTGAATTTTAAAGATCATATTTTACCTTTTGAATAGTTTAAGAAATACATTTTAAACTAAATATTTCACCAATTTTGATTTTCCAATATTATTTTTAAGAATTTTGCTTACAGATGACGTATTTTATGTATATTGTCCACCGATAGTGATATCCTATAGTACTTCAGAAATAAAAGTAATACTTTAGCAATTATCTATCGACTATTAATATAATTTTGTACTAATCCTCACATGTTTTAATCATTTCCTTTTTTTTATCTGATGATATTATTTCAATATATATTTTTTACAGCCTATCATAAATTTTGAAGTATCTTACGAGTTGCTCGATTATAATTATTTTTTGGTATAATAATTATTGATTGATTCTTAGAATAAGATTTTGATTGGGATTACCGATTGTGTTGTCTCAATATATGTCGAAATATAAATAGCTCACTTTTTAGGACTCTAATACGTTTGAAAATGTGACCAAAGCATAAAATATTATACATATTAAGAATGTATCAAAGTGAGGTTATGTGAGCTATTGTCCGAAAAACGCAATGAAATTTAATTAGTTCAAATACAAAATTACTTATTTTCATATCAAATAATGATAATTATTGTTATTACGTACATTACATTGTTGAAATACGCTATTTACCGCGTATCATCTCAAGCTTCGCGCCATTCAAGATGACAACTAGGGGTTTGGGAGTTGCCATAGCGCGCGCGCCATCTCCTCATTTCGCGCGCTCGTGCGGGTTACTTTGCGCCGCGTTGTATAACACGATAGTTTTACCGGTCTGCCGTGAAGAATAGCGTAATGATTGTTGTCATTATGATTGGGCGTTGCGCAATGTTTGAATGAATTTTCATTGATATTCGCCAGAACCGGTTTGGGGCCGGTGCGCGACCGGTCTGCTCCACTTAAATCGCGAGTCTTTTTATTGGTCTTTTTCGGCCTGTAGCCCACACTCGCATGTACCACATACGGCTCGTGTATTTTTGCACCACGGTGTTGCAACGCCGAATGTGACCCTATTAGGGTTCAAACAGTTTTATAAATGCGAAACCGTTTTTTTTCGTTTCGCACACCCACTATCAACGTTTTTTTTTCTCTGTGTCTACAATGGGCAATATTGTATTCGTTCCTCACGTGTCATGTGTTTGCACTCGCGATTGGATATCAATCTTTTTGATTCGATATGCGTCGTTTGGGTGACCAGACGTTATGCTTTTCAACAGGTTTAACCGCGGTGTATGAAGAAGGTTGTTCGAAACATCATTGTTTGTTCTTAAAAATCTAAAACTAAATAATATTAATTTCTACCGAGGTTCTCTACCATTAAATACAAGTACAATTTACAATTTTATTGTACCACATATAAATCATATCCGTAAAAATATAATATATTGATAACATAAAGCACAGTTATCTATTTCTATGACATGACAAATCCTGCTAGATTAAACGCTATTGAATTATATCTGCAATTTTTGCGTTAATCTTAGCTAAATAATATTATCTGAAAACATCATAAATTTCCCAATCGCCTGAAAATCCTAATATCATTTCAATATAATTTTGATAGCATGTACAATTATATTTAATTTTATTTCCGCTATTACATGAAATCGCCGGAAAATAAATAATTGCAATCTTTATAATCTCATTTTTTACTCGCCTTTAAATCGCTCGTAATCATAAGGGCCATTCCGATTTTAGATACGGCACTTCCGTCCCTTAGTGAAATCGATCTAACATTGCTTTCTCCCGGATTAGTATCATTTTTTTTTATGAAATAACAACCGTTGCAAATTTGATTGACCTTGAAAACATCGTGCAATTATCTATAGAAAGCCTGAGATATCGATATAATACAAGTAAAATTCTCTCACGGTTATCTAACACGTCAAAAAAATGACAATGTCGACAACTGATAGTATAAAATATAGGTAAAGGTTCTGCACATTAGTACAACACTTGTAACAGCCATTTTTTGCGAAGACCACTTGTGATGTTTAGCAGTTGTCATTATTATAAGTTCAAGGCACGGCCTTACTATTTTTTTTAATTATAACATAAATAATTTTAATTAAATTTAGATTTATATTTTTCTAGTGCTAATTATATCTCACAAACACGGCACATTTAGATAACATTTGTGCATAAATTTATACAGCGTTGGCTATGCTAAAGATAACACTCTCGATAAAGCATATGTACATTGAAAATTAACTTATGAACTGTATGTTTTGCATGTGTTTTTGATTTTTATATGAGATTAGAAAATATAATTAAATATTATTTATATAGTCTTTATCTCATCAATGTCGAGTGACCGTTTACCTTTTATTGTTTTTTATCTTCTTCGGCAATATTTGGATTTTGATGAAAAATATATTAATACATCGAATATCGTTTTCACTAATCTAAATAAATGGTAAACCGATGGAGCAAGATCGGGTGAATATGACGAATGAATAATTACACCCATTAATTTATCTCGAGTAATTTTAGCTGAGTGAGTTAATATGTTTTTTTCTATTGCGTATTCTGGGTCTATTCTACGAATTATTCTTTTTAATTTATCCAACTTATCACAATAGAACTGTCCGTATTTATCTGGTAATATTTAAGAATTTTGTAATGAATAAATCCTTTACTATACAGACAAAAGTACTATTTTTGAGCGTTACGTTCAGTTACGGCGGTGTCAGGGATACGTGCCCTTCAAAAAGCCACCGTTTTTGTCAAATTAATTCAAGTACATAACCTCCTTTCCATCCCTTATCACATAATTTTTAAGAAATGTTGAATTTTCCTTAAATTTTATCATTTCTTAAAATATTCGAACCCATACAGATTTACTTTCATCATTTAAATAATGCGGTATCCACACGAATCATGAATTTTGCCAATTATTTTTAAATGTTTTTGCACTCTAGATCAAGAATATCTAACTGTATCTGCTATTTGTAGAATGGATATGTTCGAATTAGCTTTAGCTTCAATCTTTAACACCTCGTTTTCCACTTTCACAGCCTTCTCACTTCGAGGTTTAATTTGCAAGTCTAAATTTTGACTTCAAAATTGTTTGAACCATTTCTGACACTGCTGTTTCTGACACAAGTAGTGCTTTAGATCAGTGCTTCCTAATTACTTTCATGTCACGGCCCCCATCCGAAAGAATTAATTCCGGCCCCCCGCCCAAAAAAAAATATTTTATAGTTTTATTAAGATTATTTGCCAATAAATTATTACAATTATAATACACATATTTATATTCAGCACAAAATCGTTTAAAAACCTTTCCGCGAGATAGCCATCGTACTTCACTATGATACAGTAAAACTCCGTGCACTGAATACATCTCTTTGCACAAAATGCTAAATAATCTTGTTTCTAATTTATTCTTATTCGTCATTATTTTTTTCTTATTTATTCTCATTTTATTATTATTTTTTCTTTTTTATTCTTATTTTTTCTGATTTTATTATTATGTATTCTTATTTTTTTATTATTTGTCCTTATTTTTTTCTTATTCCAACCATTTCAAGTCGAGATATTGATGAATTCTTCATTAATATCTTGAATATTTTTTTTAAATGGATTAATCTATTCCTTTTGGTGTTGTTGAAAGTTCCCGACAGAAAAGAGCATGCGCTTACATTATCTTCTCGGTGTATACAAATATGTTTTCATATGTATTATTATTTAACAGACTTAAATATATACATTCCTTAAATATGCTATGTGGAAAAATATTCATAAATGAATATTTGTACTTTGTACTGAATATTTTCGCGGCCCCGCGAGGAATCCTGCGACCCCCCAGGGGGCCGCGGCCCATAATTTGGGAAGCACTGCTTTAGATGACCATCAACCAAGGGCAAAAATACTAATATACTCAGCTGACCAATAATAAGAACGATGTCCAAAAACATCGTCATTTTCATGGGGTACCCCCTTATATTATATTTAATATTTGGCACATATTATATTCGATTAATTGCCATTTAGAGTGTTTTATAGTTTTTTGACATATATTTTTCGCGATTATTTCTCATAGATGTTTTATAGGACTCACGTCTGCCCCGTTTTTATGTCAATCTATAGATTTAACATTGATAAGTGGATTAAGGCGTAGTTTAGAAAAAAAAATAATAAAAACGAATATAAATTATAAAGATAGTACCACTACAAGATGCTACGTCGTCCTGAAAAATAAAACATCTTTTATCTAAGGCATTATATATCTAAAATAATTTTTAAGGGCCATATCGTTATGTAATCTTATACAGTAATACCCCCAATAGCGCGTGTTCCGATAGCGCGAGCGCATTTTATGCATGCATAGCTCGAGCGTAAACTCTATGCTGTTTGAATATTTCATTCTTCTAAGATTCATAATTTATTTTACATTGTTCTTAGTTTTGGCAGATTTGTATTTTTTGCAAAATTTCCCTAACCCTAAATTTTGTATGTGCTTCCCGTATTATCCCGATAACGCGTTGTTCCAATAACGCGGTCCCAACTTTCGCGCTATCAG